>NAJI01000305.1:0-70364 GCA_002179835.1 Calonectria leucothoes
TATATATATATATACTACTATTTTATTTATATATAATATATACTATTTATATATTACTTATAGTTTATATATTTAAATTATAATTTATATATATACTTATTATATTATTTTTATATATATTTATATTTAATATTTCTTATTTTATATATAATATATATTTTTTATAGCTTATTAATTATATATATATATACTACTATTTTATTTATATATAATATATACTATTTATAAGTTATTTATAATATAAATATATTTAAATTATAATATATATACTTATTATATTATCTTTATATATATATACCTTTAATATTATTTATTTTATATATAAAAATAATATAATATATATATATTTCTTATATTATATTATTTTTGTAATATATAATATATATTCTTTATAAGTTATTTATAGTATATATATATATATATACTTATAGTATTCTTTTTTTATATATAAATTATATTAATAATAAGTTATTTAAGTATATATACTTATTATAATCTATTTATATTATATATTCTTTTTTTATATATTATTATATTTTAATTAACTAATTAGCTTATTAGTTAATTAGTTAGTTAATTAATTAATTAGTTAATTAATTAGAAATCAAAATCAACTAATAATTAATTAACTAATTAACTTATTAACTAATAGTTAATTAACTAATTAACTTATTAACTAATTAACTAATTAGCTAATAGTTAATTAACTATTAGTTAATTTTGATTTCTTATTAGTTAGTTAGTTAATTAACTAAATTAATATTAGTTAGTTAATTTCTTCCCAAAAACTAACTAACTAACTAATTTAGCAACCCTGGGTATTCGTCATGTTCCTTGGAGGCATCGTTGGCATCTTCTTTTTGTTCGCTTATGTTCAACTCTAGCCACGTCTTGGTTTCCAAGTGATACCCAAGCACGCGCGGCGGGCAGATCATGCACTGCAGTCTCTCAAACTGACTGCTGGATGTTTCGCCATTTCGAAATGGAACGATTCGAACTTACGGCACATCATGTCATTCTTACCCTTGGGTACAACCTTTTGGAAACAGCATCTGTCGGTCAATCATCATTGGGTAACCGAGAACCAAGAATCAATAAGGAGTTCAACAAGCTACAGCAAAATTCTCGCGTATCTTGCCGGAATTTCAAGGCTTACAAGGAGGAAGTGGAGAATCTGAGTTTGATGGATTGTTCACGAGATGCATTGGAGTTTCTGCGAAACGCCATGGAGTTTGTCACAAGATACAGTTCGCGGCCCTCGTCTTCCGAAATTCAGCAGACAATATACCTCGTCCTGGACCCATTCGACCTTGTCCCACTCTGCGATACAACCTTGCTTGAGCCACTGATGAAATTGATGAGGAGTTACCAGTCGAATGTAGTTGTAAAGGTATTGGTAGTTGGTGAGCGAAAACTGCGAGACCAGAGACGAGGCGATGCGGTTGCAGAATTTATAGAAAACTACCAAAACAAGGAAGACTGGGGGAAGATAGAGATGGATCAGGTTTAAAGATGTGGTCTGATTGTAAAGGGTAAATAACTGAAATACGGCTGCAAGTATCAACATTCATAATGGGATGTATCCCAAAAGCTCTTCTTGTCGTTGATCGATTATTTTCTTGAAAAAGCCTTTGGCATGGTAGTCTTCGTGGTTGTGGATTAAATGTTTGCCACACACATGGAGTTTCTACTCTCATAGAAGCCCGTGAACAACATACTTTCATTTTGCACTCAGTCCCGAGGAACTAAACACAGATTTTGTATAAACATAATTCGCTAGCATTGCATAAAAGATCACGTCCAAGGCCTTGTTTAAACGCTCCATAAATCATTGTGTAGCGCCGGGATGCAAAACTCCTCCACTGCAAAAGACTAGGATCTGAACGCAAACAGTTAACTACCACATCATCACGACACAGCAAATGAGAACAAGTCCGTCTCTGCGTCGCCCTCACACCCCCAATCAAATGAGCCCATAGATAATCCCATGTTGTCATCCAGAATTGAAGCTGGAAAGGAAAGCTCCGCATTTCCTCTCGAGAAGTCAGAGGAAAAGTACATCTCCTTCATCGACTCCATGACCATGACACATCGCTGATAGTTTTGCTGTGCATCCAACATATCGGCATGGAACACGCCTTTTATTTCCAGCAGGTGGACTGTGATGGCTGATATGGTGGTGGTGATTGCCGTAATCGGGAGGAATCGCTCGAGGCCATGGTCCTTGATGTTGCCTGTGATTTCCGAGATTCTTTTCGCAGAGTGCTGTACAAAGACCTTGGACATTTCTTTCTCGTCTGGTGGGATTCCAGGATCCGAGACCCTGCAATGATGGAGACCCAGTACACCAGTATGGTATAGCATGTGCAGGACCGCTCGGTTCAATTCAAGGTTTGCGCTCCCGTCTGGATGGATATCAGTGGCCATGATGGGTTGGTATTTGTCACAGTGGTAAAGTGTGTCATGCCATTCCAATAGCTCCCGCTGGCAGCTTGCAAATGACCGATGATCGATGGGGAACATGCTGTTGACGTTTGAGATGCTGCCAATGATGTCGGGCAATGTCGTCATGTTTGGAGTGACGCTGTATTTCAAGCATCGGCAAAGATTGGCTTGCTCAACGCAAAGCCTAGCCAGAGTCACTCGCCTGTTTCTGTTGGTAAAGTACGAGCACAATGAGTCAGTCCTGACCGGTTTCTTGCCGTGCAGGTGCTCAGATTGGAAATCGGAGAGTTCAAGCATGGGGACATTATAGTCGTCATCTCTGATCCTTGGGTGTCGTCTCATGCTCAGTGAGATTAAACGATCTCGGATAAAACAACACCACCAGATGCGGCGGCGAAGCCTCTGGAGCGTCAATGAAGGCACCGGTGCCGTTAATTTGGGATCCAGATGGAGGTCCAAGGAGAATGCATGGGATATCGCCACATGCATCCAGTGCCAGGTGTTTTTGTGATCATCCGAAGGTGCATACCAAAACGTCATGAGTAGCAAAGCTTGAATCACGACCAGGCCATCAGGCTCAAAGTTGAAATCATAAAGGAACTGGGAGGAGTTGGTAATCGATTTGGAATAGGCTTTCTTTGCAACATACCCGAACTTTTTCATAAAAGGCTTTGCGAGCGTGTTTCCTCGTTCGATAGCCGGCATCCCTGAGGAGATTCATGTCGACGTATGCGGATCCTGCAAACATGACGGCCTGGAAGAACAGCAGGCTTACTTGTGAATTTGTTTCGTTTCCCTCAGTGATGGATTCTATAAAGTCCTCGATGTTAATGAGAGGGAGGAGCGGATGGACATGCTCGAGATATGCTCGTGTCAATGCATCCTGCAGTGGCCCAGTTGGAACCGTAAAAGCGCCCTTGGTTTGCAGAAACACCAAATCATCGATGCCTAATTTGTTTTCCGTGCGCTTGACGAAGCTGGGAAGAAATAAAAACGGAAATAGCCTGTCCTCATATGCATCCGGCGTAGAATTCATCTGCAGTCCCGAACATTCAAAGTCCATTGGAAGCAGTGGCGTGGATGATGGAGCCTCAGTAGCGGCAACGCGTGCTGGGAAACTTGGTGCAGCTAGGGAATTTGTCAGCTTTCCAAATCCCAAACATTGGATGACATGGACTCGAAGAGAATGATATGCTACTCACATGAGCTCTGCGGGCTTTGGGTATCCTCATCTTCATGAGATGATTGTTGAGATGGCGTTGTGGACGACAGAGCCCGTCCAGGAAGTGCCGCAGCCTCTTTGCGGGCCTGCTGCGATGATCTTGGTCTGGATGGGTCATTGTCAGCATGTCCGAAGAGGAATTGGCAGAAATAAATGGATCACATACCTTCCCGCGCGGCGGCTATAAATAACACATTCCTGTTTGTTCCACTGGCAGTTTCCACAGGGATAGTTCTCTGTCACGTCGCATCTAACCTTTCGGGCCCTGCATACAAGACAGGCTTGCTGTGCGCGACGTCGGCCCGGCCTCAGCGATTGCACCAACGGCTCGACGAAAATGGCATTCCGCGCAGCTGTAGTGTTGTTTCCATGCTCTACAGGGCTCTTTGCTGGGTCATTAGATTGCTCGGCGCCGTTTTGCTTCTTGGCTGGAGCCATTTGGCTGTGGGTTCCCAAAAAGGGCTTCCTCTGCCAGCACAATTCTGGGAGCGGATCTTAACCGAGGTCTGGCATTTTCGAGCAGGGCTGCCATTGCACTTATACGCACGCCCCGGTATCTCTGTGGGGTAACCCCGCTCCGATAGTGCAAATTCATACGGTACAGTCGCGAGCTGGTCCACTTCCCCATGATTGCCAGAAGACGAGGCGTCACGCAGATGGAAGCTTGCATGCTGCTGTCATGGATATAGCCCCTTGGTGCTGACATGGAGCGGAGACACCCCAGACTGGCTCAATAATTCCAATGCGGAAGGTAGATGGAGAGTGAGATGTTCATGGCTAGCTGGATCACAGTATAACACCAGCGTCCCATTATCTTATCAACCAAGCAATGCGAAGGTTTTACCGATAAGACGGTAGTAACGCTGTGGATATAAAAAAAGGGCTTTGATTAGAAATTATTATGTGCGCCGGTCGGCCTATTTGTGAAGCTACTACTCCTCTGATGGGCACAATTAGTCGCCATCGGGGCCGATGCCGCTTTCGCTACCTCGGCTTACTAAATAGGGATGGAGCTAGCTCGGCACTCGCTGGCGTCCTCGGATGTTTGCTATACGCCACCAAACCAGGAACCAATCAACCCAGAAACACAGCGCGGTAATATAAGCCACCCTGTCCTTGACTGTTTAAAAGGTTGTGGCTGTCAGAATTCAATTTATGCTCCATCGTATGCTCCAAACACCAGTGCATATAGCCTGATGAGGAGGTCATGCATGTTCCTCGGTTCATTCCCTGTTGCTTCAGGTCGAAGGTCACACAGACTGCATTGTATGCATTGTTCCCCGCACCAGAATTATGATGACAATAAGCATAAATGGCTAAACGATGGATGCCCTAAATAAATTCCACCGCGTTGAAGTCCCCCAATCAATACTTGAAGTCCCAAAGGCGTGATCTGATCTACCAAATATGGAAATGCAGCAAAAGACAATGAAGGCCATCGTTTTTGATGGCCCATTCAAGATTTCGATACAGGATCGCCCTGTTCCCACTCGTGGGTCTCACCCATCAGCCTGTCAATTGTATCGTTTGCTAAACCATATCAGTTCAGAGTGACCAAGATATAATTGTCAAGGTCCAAGCAACTGCTCTTTGTGGCTCGTATGTACTCCGATCCATAACGTTCATCCCGCAAAATTGACACCATGAAGGGAGCTGCATGTGTATCGAGGACACCAGCCTTCGGGTACTGGGTTCATCATGGGTCACGAATTTACAGGCATCGTCGTCGCTGCTGGTACTTCGGTTCAAACGGTGGAAATTGGTGACAAGGTTGTTGTGCCTTTTACCGTTTCGTGGTAAATACAAGACATTGTAAGGACGCACGACTGTTGCAATTACTAACTAGTATTTTTCTAGTGGCACTTGCTTCTACTGTTTGAATGACGGGACGGCTCGATGCACTCAATCCCGACTTTTCGGTACCCAGGCCTTGGACGGCGGCCAGGCCGAGTTTGTTCGTGTTCCATTTGCTGACGCAACAGTTTTACGAGCACCTGACACGATATCGGACCAAGCCCTCGTGCTCATGGCTGACATATTCCCCACTGGTTACTTTGGCGTGACCAGCACCATGGAACTGCTACCCCGCGCCAACATGCAAGATTCCACAATTGTCATCATCGGATGCGGTCCCGTTGGCTTGTGCGCTATCGCTGTCGCAGCTCATTACCAGCCCAAGTATTTGTTCGCCATAGACAGTGTGCCAAGCCGGTTAGAGCAGGCCCAAAAACTGGGTGCTGAGCCGCTCAATTTCTTATCAGATAAGGAGGGTATGGAATCGAGAATTCGAGATGCGACAGACGGGCGAGGAGCAGACATGATTGTAGAGGTTGTGGGGCTATCGCCAGCATTGAGAACAGCTTTCAATCTTGTCCGACCGTTTGGTGCCATCAGCAGCATCGGAGTTCACAATGCCGAGGTGGGTAAATTGTACTCTCGGGTCGTTTGCCGCTAATTCGAGTAGATTCCATGGACAGGTAATGAGGCGTATGGGTAAGATATCTGTCACTGGTTCACCTTGAGATGAGCTCAAACTAAAGGAAGCCTAGAAAGAATATTCGACTCCAAATGGGCAGGTGTCCCGTTCGCAGCATCTTCCCCGAAGCTCTTTCACTCCTTGAAAAGAAGCAGCACCTATTCGAGTTCGTTACTTCCCTGGTTATTACTTGTCTGGTGCATCCCAACTTAACAGTTGACATAGATGCATGTTTGAAAATATTATGCCACTTTCAGAGGCAGTTGCTGGATATGAATTATTTGATAGCGCGAAGGTTCAGAAGGTACTTTTTCGACCATGAGAATGACCTGATCGAATGGATACAGGGGGGCCACATGCTTATGGCCGATATGTGCCAATGTATATTTCTTTTTCATATTTTTCTTCATAAAACTCCCCGCTACTGCCAAGTCTCACGGTGGACAATGGGCAATATTGACGATTCAAAATGGGCGTGCCAAGATCACATGGCTACGGGCAAAACCTTCGCCCACACAACGAGCCGATTATGAAAGAATTGACATTCATACAATAGGAAACCAAAAAGATCGTTTCTAGATCATGCACAAAGGAATTGGCCATTTACCAATGGCCTAGCAACAACCTCGGATTTCCCAAACCAGATGTGGGGTAGACTGCTGACATGACGACCGTGCCAAACTCGGCGGGCTGAAACCCGATGCCAACGCTGCTGCTTTCCGAAGGCTGGGAGACGTGTCTCTACGTAACTCATCAACATTGGTGCATTGGGCTCTTGACACATGCGAAATGGCCATCTTTGTCGGCAATCATTCGGGCTACTCCGGTCATTATTTTCTGTATAAATACAGCCTATCTCTGCAATCCAAGGAGGCCTGGTACTTTTACCTTACACCGCATCATTTAGTAGATAAATATTATACCCATCACTTTTCAACATGGTTGACAATGAGCCACTTGCCGTCCAGGTCACCAAGACCCCCGATGGAATCACGACAATTACCATCAACCGCCAACATCGACGCAACGCAATTGACGGCCCCACTGGCAAGAAGCTTACGGAGGCTCTGCTTGACTTTGAAAACGATACTTCTCAGAAGGTCTGCGTATTTTACGGGGCTCACGGCACTTTCTGTGCTGGGTTTGACCTGCACGAGGTCGCCAAGTATACTCCAGGCGACCCAACCTACAAAGGACCGATAATCGACGCCGACCATGCTGTCCGCGGCCGCAACATTGGTCCCATCGGCCCGTCCCGGATGCAGATTAAAAAACCAATAATCAGCGCTGTGGCTGGTCATGCAGTGGCGGGAGGTCTTGAACTCTCCCTGCTTGGAGATATCCGCGTCGCCGAAGAGGACGCTATTTTCGGCATCTTTTGCCGTCGGTGGGGTGTCCCTCTCATCGACGGGGGCACTGTGCGCCTTCAAGCCATCGTTGGACTTGGTCGAGCGCTTGACATGATACTTACCGGGCGTGGTGTTGAAGCGACAGAGGCACTCCAAATGGGTCTCGCAAACCGAGTGGTGCCCAAGGGCAAGGCGCTGGAGGAGGCAACCAAGATTGCTAAGCAGCTGCTCTTGTTTCCTCAGGAATGCATGAATGTAGATCGTTCTAACTGTTACTACTCGGTCTATAATGCAAGTTCATTCGAGGATGCGTTGAGAAATGAATTTGAGGAGGGTGCCAAGGTCATTACCACCGAAAGTGTTCGTGGGGCAGCAAAATTTAGCCGCGGAGCTGGACGACATGGTGTGTTCGAGAAGCCAAAGCTATGAGCGCTGAGTATGGTATCAGGAAGGGGAAATGACTTAATGGGGCTCGGTTTATCCTAGATGAATTTCAATTAATCCGATCATCAACATAATTCAATTATGCATGTTGCAACGTCAAGAATTATGAATTCCTTCCTCCAGGGTGAGTCCATCAAAAGAATTGCTAACGTTCAATGGAGCTCGGCAATGCCCCCCCTCCAATTGAAAGAAAAAGGTTCAAGATGAATTGAACAAATAATTGAGGGGGAAAAACATCCACATTGCCTTCTCTCATGAGATCGCTGCAGGAACCAGGATAACCTGGCGATCAACAGCGTTGAAATCCAGAGGCCTCGCGCATCGGTTCAGGGCGCGCGGGTCAACGAACCAAGCACCACGAAACATAAAACAACCAAACATAGCAAGAAAGAAACGAAACAAAATAAAAAAAATCCCAGTCAACTTTAGATTGACCCAAGTACGCATCTACTCCGTTTGCCGGACCACTTGCTTGTTTCGCTACACCGACTACAACAGCAGCTGTGGCTCCTCTTCCAGCGGTCCATAGAACATGGTTGGTGCATTTTTGGTGCCAAGGCTTTGGCGAACTCTCCAACCACCATGGTGTCGTCATGCATGCGTCCCACCACTAGCCGTGGTTCGCCCGGTGCCCTATTGAAATCGACGGGGCGGCAACGTGAGCACGGGGCCGACGACGACCCGGAGTGCCGGAGCAAGGATCAAAGTATTTACACGGACATGTACCCACATGAGGAAAACTGACTGAAGCATTCACCAAGCTATATATACATCATAACCCCATCGCAACCCTGCGTCAGACTCTCTGGTCTGACCTTGTCCAGCATTCATGTCACTGCCCAACATGGCTCCCAGTATAAAACGGCTCGTCGAGCAATTCGCCCTGTTTGTCTTGCCCAACGCGACCGTCGCGGTGTCGGACCACTCGTACACCAAAAATGGCCTCACATGGAGCGACGAGGCGCTGCGAATGAACCAGGTCCAGGTCGTTGGCACCCACAACTCCTACCACCAGGAGGCCACGCTCAAGGAGCAGGCTTATATGCTTTCCCTTCGATCCGACATGGTCAACCTGTTCTACTCACACCCCGCGCTCGACATTCAGGCTTCCTACCAGTCGGTTCGCAACTTTGAGCTGGATGTGTATGCCGACCCAGACGGCGGCCACTACGCCACGCCGCTGATCCGGGCCAATGTTTCCACCAAGCCGCTGCCTGAGATGGAGGACCCGGGTGTCAAGGTCCTGCACATTGCCGACATGGACTACCACACCACCTGCCGCACCTTCAAGGGCTGCCTGCAGGTTGTCAAGAAGTGGAGCGACGCTCATCCCGCCCATGTGCCCATCCCATTCATGATTGAGTTCAAGACGTCCAAGGCTGAGGTCGCTGCCATGGGCGGCGCAAAGGCTATTCCCTGGGACAACACGACGCTGCTGCAGGGTCTGGATGACGAGATCCGCAGCGTCTTTGACGACGACAGGCTCATTGTCCCCGACGATATCCGCCGCGACAACCTGACGCTCGAAAAGTCCGTCCTGGAACACGGATGGCCTGATCTGGAGAGCGCCCGCGGTCGCGTCATGTTCCTCATGGACAATGGCCCCGTCAACGATGTGCGCAGCGCCTACATCAAGGACAGACCCAACCTCGAAGGCCGCGTGGTATTCACCAACTCGGAGCCAGGAGAATCCGATTGCGCCTTTCAAAAGGTATAGTTTTTTCTTCTTCTCGATTTCGTCATGCACATGCAAGAAAGACTTTCATGCTAACACGCGTGCAGCTGAATGACCCCACTGGCGTTAACCAAGGCAATATCCAGAAACAGGTCAAGGCCGGGTACTGGGTGCGAACTCGTGCCGACGAGCCTCTCGATACCCTGTTTTCCAAAAACGTGACGGCAATGCGCGACCTGGCATTTTCCAGCGGCGCTCAAATTGTCTCGACAGATTTCCAGGCCTATGGAATGAGTTCGCGCTGGGGCGTCGACTATGCTGTGCAATTCGCAGGTCGCCGCGCGGCTCGATGCAATCCCATCAATTCGCCATCTGGTTGCTCAGATGATGAGCTGGAAGATGAGTCGTATATCCGCTCTTGAATAGGCTTTTCTTGATATTATTTATAATAAATTCTTGATTTGTGTCATCACCATGGTGCATTCCGTGCAATATCCCTTCGATGCATATAATTAGATGCTGAAAATCCTTTATGGCCGATGTCGCTCTCGAAACAAGGGCCATGCCAAGTAGGTCATTGATTTCTACCTATCGATTTAGGAGGCTGAGAAAAGCACATACCATCTCACTGGGCTGCGTCTTGCTGTAATTGCTCGTTCCATAGCCTCGCTGTCCCAAAATCAATCGACTTGAGTGCAACAAGTTCTGTTTTCCTAATCATCTTGTAGCCAATGGCTAGAACGATGAAACCCAGCACAACTATGTAATTCATAAAAAACGCTTCAACGTCCCAGGGCGCAAACGCAGTCCACCCTTGAAAGAAAACGAAGAAGGCATTCCCAGCGAGACCGAGGTATGCGCAAAAGCGCCATAGAGGTGCTTGGAATGGCAATACACTGTGGCTAATATTCTGGGCAGCCAAGGCTTGACGGAGGCGAAGGTGACACAAGGAAATCAACCCCCCTAGGAAATCAGCCATCTAAAGCCTCTAATTTGAGTACAGTTCCACTTACAGGTGATGAAGGTAGATACTCCGGTCATCGAAACGATCCAGGTGTATATTTTGCCCGCTCCGCTAGAAAGATTGAGTAAAGACAGGAATCCGATCAAGTTCATCAAGATCAACGAGTACACGGGAACACCGTTACTGTTGCACCAGCCAAATATTTTAGGCGCTAGCCCTTCTTCAGCCAATCCATAGAGCGTGCGTGATCCCACATACAGCGCGCTGTTGATTGCAGAGAACATGGTGACGAGAATGATGGCGTTGATAACGTGAGCGCCCGCATTGGCTCCCACGCGAGTGAAGGCGATAACGAATGGAGACCTCGCAGTTTTGCTTGTCCCAGAGAGCAGGTTCGGGTCATTGTACGGAACTGTGAGCGTCAGGAAGAAGATTCCCAAAAGGAAAATACCCACGATGCGCCAAAGAACGCTCTTCACCGCGTTGGGCACATATCGGCGAGGGTTCTTGGACTCTCCAGCCGTCAGACCAACCATCTCAGTGCCACTGTACTGGAGTGCCGCAAAGGGAAAGATTTTGAAGACTCCCTTGACTCCATCCGCAAACGCGCCAGGGTCATGATAGAACTTGAAGCCAATCTTTTCTCCGCCAATCACTCCGGATGTGATAAGAATAGCGCAGAGGAAAAACGCGAGGATGGCTATGATCTTAATCAATGCCAGCCAGAATTCAGCTTCGCCAAACGATTTGATGCCCATGAAAGTAAAGGCCAGGAAAATTCCCCTTCGCCATAAATGTTAGCGTAGACAGATTTCAACTTGTGTGAGTAATGTACCAAAATATCATGATCCAGCCCCATCTCGGGATCGGAGAATCCCAATACGTCAAAACCAGTCCAAGGTTATCTGCACGGTAGTGTTAGACAGACCAAGATCATCTCAATAGCCTCGAATTGCGCACTGTACTCGGCAATGATGATGCCAGCCCATAGAAACCAGTAATTCCACCCAAGGGCAAAGCCCAATGCGGGATCAACAAACATGGACGTATAATGAGTAAAAGAGCCTATGGTACCCGCGTAAGCGATGGCGAGTCGTCAAAAATTGATGATCAATGACCCACCTGACACGGGAATAAACGCCCCCAACTCGCCCAGCGACTGCATGACGGCCCAGAGTAGCACTCCCACAATACAGAAGCAGAGTAGCAGGCCAGCGGGTCCGGCAGTGGACAAGCCAGTGCCCATGCCTACAAAGTAACCCGGGCCGATGACCCCGCCAATGGCCAACATCATCTGCAAGGAACCATTGATTAGACCAGCAGATGGAGAGTGGGGAAGACTCTGTCAACTCACCAAATGTCGCCCAGACAGCCCTCGCTCAAGACGCGAGTTTTCGGCGGGAACCTCTTCCATCTCGCCATGGCCGGATGAAATTGTGTTTTGCAGCGCATTATCCTTGACAGACGCGGTATCCATGATGGCAATTCAATACAATACAATGGGTTCAAGGTGGCCGAGTCAGGTCAATCCGCGAGATGCCAATTGAACTGGCTGGGCTCTGTTCTAATACCATTGCTTCCACGCAGCAGCGATAACCATCTTCAAGGCCGGGTAATTCACTGACCATCCCAAAAAGATAGCGTGGGCTCTGTCAAGTACCCCGACTTGCCTGGGCCGAGTCTTATCAAGATTAGGCCCACTCCTGGCGTCCTCCAGCCGTGATACACCAATCAGATGACGCTCTAAACGGTGTCCTTCGCGAATAAATTAGACCGATGAATACGAGTATCGTTATCTATTTCTGGATAAAAATTCAGCATTGAGCTCAAACGGAGGAATCCCTCAGGATGAGCAAGGCGCCAAGTTTTGTTGCACAATAGCTTTGGTCCATATCTTGCTTTCTGACATGCGTACATGACGTTCACTTTAGTCAACTCATGACTCATGCCGGACTTCAAGGCCTAGTATCTTAGCCTACGCCACGAGGATAAACGCACAACTCTCGTGCCCGAATAACTGTACTCACAAGCAACAATGGTTGACTGGGTCCAGCCGCCCTTTAGGGGAGCTGGCGGTTTGAAGCGAGACAGTAGGGTGCTACCAAGTGGTATGGCCAGTCTGCGCAGATATTGACATCATTATATAACCGGTCAACCAAAAGAGGCGAGACTCTCTTCTTCGCCAGATTATGTTCAATTCGACATACTTACAGTGCGTGGGTGGTATTTCCAGGCATGGTGCCACACTCAATCGCGGTTCTTTGCTATCCCCGAAGAGGAAATCTACTTCTTTAAGGATTTGGGTGGTTTGTCAAAATGAGAATCGATTTTTCGATTTTTTATTTTATTTTTATTTTTTTCAACTTTTTTTTTTCAATATCCTCTGCTAGCAAGAGACAACCTTCGTCAGAAGGGCACAATTGAGGACCAAGAAAAAAAATAAAAGTGCAAAACATTGAGACTCTTGTCTGCCCTTTTGACAGTAACCTAAAACGACACAGCTGCTGTTTGTGTCATGATAATAGATGGAAATCGATTGTATTAAAGGAAAGGAAGGTTTCCCATAATCAATGATTTTGAAAATTCTTGCTGCATCGAGTAGGGTAGGGGCTAAGCTATGTCAATGATCGGATGTCAAAGCTGAAGGGGCGGTGCCGTTGTTGATCTATGCTTGGGTCGGATGCTGACAAAGCGGCTAAATGGGCTCGACCAACGATGCGCGGGTCTTGGCAAAAGAATGCATCTCAACTATTAGGGGTAACTTTGATTGGGATCATGGGCGGGTCAAAGTTTATATAGTATGGCTAGTGGTCTTCGTGCTCATGAAAGGTTCCCGTGGTTGAAGTCTTAACTAAAAATGAACAAAGTTGTACTGGTGGTTTGGGTTACCAGTGAAAGAGATAAACACCGTCCTGACAAAAGGTTCATCCATCCTGACGGCTATGGCATGAAGAGTTTGTGGTTGAATGTCATTGTATATAGCATTATCGATATGCAATGCGAATGTGCATTAAAACAAAAGGACAAGATGGGATGTACTTTTTGGAGAGATGACCTCAATACCAATCTGGACCTCATAGTTACATAAAATTATCAAGCGAGCTAAAGAAATTCCCCAAATGAAGAGAAATGAAAAACACGCGGCAAGATCTACATGACAGGGGCGCGAGTAGTAAATAATTCATCAAAAAAGTATGTTTTGTACAAGGATAGGGATGTGAAAAACGCGGGGGGCCTTGTAGGGCGGAAGTAATTTGAACCCGCGCGTTGGAATAAAACTACACGAATGGCTCTTTAGTCTGGGACTTGCCATCAACCATCTTTGAATTTCTGATTCGCAATCACCATGAAGCAAAGCGCATTTGTGTTGACCATCATTCCAAGTTTAGTTCTTGCGGCTGGCTTGATCGCATCGCATTTGTCAGGGACGGTCTCAACTCTGAGGTTGTCTGATTCTGGGAATCTCACCCTTCAATCCGAACGAGAGACCGGAAACTGGGCTAATTGGGTGCACTTTGACGGTAAAACCCAAACGCTCTATGTTACAGACAGCGCGGTTCCCTCTCCTCTGGGAGTAAAGACGTTCAAATACGGGGTTGGCGGAGTGATATCGCAAGAACTCTCCCCGACTGGGGGCGGTGAGGTTGATCTAGCCTTGTATGACGGCGAGGACGGAAGAAGGTTCATCGCGTTTCCATATTAGTAAGCTCTATACTGTACCATTTGTAAATAGAGTCTGACTGTCAGCAGCTACACCTCAAAGGTTGTCACGTACCAGTTACCTCTGACGTCGAATTCCGTCCCGCTACAAACCTTCAACTATTCCGAGCTGGCAGCAGGTCCATCCGAGCGCCAGACGGCATCCCATCCGCACGGTGTTCATCTCGATCCTACAGGAAGGTTTATTCTTGCTCCAGACCTGGGGGCGGATCTCATCCACATCTACGCCGTCGACTCCGCTACTGGATTCCTTACAGAGTGTGAGCCGGCTCATGCTCTCCCTGCTGACGGTCCCCGCCACGCGGCATTCTGGTCTGCGTCTGGTGCAAAGGGTGCGCGAGCTTCTATGGCATTCACCGTGAACGAACTCTCCAGCACAGTCACAGCTTGGAATGTTTCGTATCCTGCGCACCGTGATGGGTGCTTGTCACTCACTCGACTCCAAGACGTTTCAACATATCCCAAGAATGCTACGGTGCCACCCGACGCAAAGGCTGCCGAGATTCGAGTCAAGGGCGATTTTGTTTACGCCACAAACCGACTGGACCAGACTTTTGGTCTACTAGGAGACTCCATTGCGACATTCAAGATTAATACGTCCAGATGGGGTGCGAAAAAGTTTAACAACCTCCAATTTGTCGAGCTAGCGAATTCACATGCAGACACACCCTGGGCATTTGTCATCAATCGAGAAGGGGATCTGGCTGCTGTTGGGGGACAAATGAGTGCCAACGTCGTAATTCTGGAGAGAAATGTCACCAGTGGTCGATTGGGTCATGTAGTTGCGGATCTGACTATTGGAGAGGCGGGAACACCTGGAACCTTATCAGGGCTTGGTTCAGTGATTTGGGTTGAGTAACTATGATATATCGTATGCTAGACTGCCGTAAGAGAATGATTGGAAGAAATTATGGGATAGATTTGCACTTACCGTTACCTCGCTGGGGCCACACCTAATAACGATCTTGACCCTTGATACTGGACAGCTTTTCAATTCTTCTAGGGTCGCCCACCATACTATTACCATGTTGGTCTAAATTGCGTCAAATAATCTGATAAAGCACGCTCATAGAAAATAATGATGTTAAATATTCAAAATTTACGCTCTGCCGAAGAAAAGTCGGTCAAATCTAGACGCTGCCCATCCCAATGTTTGCATACTTGCTGTGCATCTCGAGGCAAGAATTTATTCATTATCTTTTTGTCTATTTTTAGGTACGCTCGGACCCACCCTCCCCCCGCGTCTCTCCTTGTCCACGTGCCGAATGATGGCTCGGATTTGAATCTGATTTTGTTATGTGATAATGATAATGATGATGGACATGGATGACTTGATGCGCCGGACCATGAAACCGCGACGAAGTCGTCTGGGTAGGAACTGTCAGGTCATCTCCCAAAAGTTCCCAAAACTGAGGATCGGGCGGCAATGGTGGAGGACCTGGCCAGACATGGTGTGTAGATGCAGGGTTGGTCGGCGACGGCGACAGCGTGGCATTGTAATCTAAGGAGCTAATCGAAGACCATGTCGATGACTCGGGAACATTATTACGCCCGCCAGGGCCGTGCCTCAGGCGTGCGAGGGGGTTGTTATTTGAAGGCCGAGTCAGCTGGTCCCAATCGGGCCTTGGCGTCTGTGCTGCGGCGTCTGAGTTGTCGAGTGCGACTCCATCTAGCATGACGGATGCGTGTGATTGATCGGCATCTGGAAGCTGCAAGTCCATGTTGGCACCGGTGGAGCCCGAAAAGGACTCGTACAGCGCAGCATGGAGAAAGTCTGCATCGTTTTCGTCCCCTTCTCCAAGGCTACTATTTAACAGGTCACATGGGAGGTCGTCCAGAGTAATGTTTCCATTAGAAGATTGCACATTGACACCTGCTCCGTGGGAGCCGGGTGAGTCGCTCTGGTCTCCGGGTGACATATGGGAAGCAGACAATGAGGGCGTGTTGCGCTTTGATCCGTCCCGTCCCAGCTGAGCCTTCTTTGACAGTGTTCGCCACCGGTTTCGACAAGTGAGAGGTGGCCTTCCGGGAATCCTAGAAGAAATGGCTGACCATCGGTGTCCAAGTGTTTGCACGCCTTGTCGTAATAGTTCGTCTTCCTGCGGAGTCCAATCAACAAGCCTGTTCTTGGCCAAGGGGTTGAGAATGTCGTTGTATCTCTTGGAGCACTGGTCGTCTTTTCTTCCGGGTATCAACACGGCTACATGGGACAGATTTAGAGATAGCCGATGCAGCTAAATAAGTAGAGAAATTTCTCACCAATGTCGTGCCAGGCGGGTCCGAGGCGAGCGTAGGCCTCGAGCAGCACTTTGTCTTCCTCTGCAGTCCACCGGCCCTTTCGCAGGGAAGGGTCCAGGGAATGAAACCAGCGTTTGCGGCAATCCTAGACCAATGTCCAATGTCAGCCCCGCCGCATCCGCCAAGCGCCCCAACACCCTGGGAATCCGGGGGGCAGCGCGGCCGAGGCATGCATAATGATGCTGCCGAGCACAAGGGCTTTGGGCTCACCTTGGCCGTCCTGTTGGAAATGGAAGCGGCAATTTCCTTCCAGCTGCCCTCGGGGCCTCGGGTGTCGCCATAGTGGCCAACAAGGGCCTTTAGTATTGCGTCTTCGGCCGGCGTCCAGGGCCTTCTCGCCCTCGCACCACCACTGACCGAGGGTGATTTCGACGACGATTCAGACGTGGAAAGCGGGCTGGGAGCCATGGCGAGGGTGGCAGAGTTGTTAGAGAAGGAAATACAAGGGATTGGGCGATGATGCCTCATTGACGCTGCACATCGGATCTTCAAACCGACAAATTCGAGGCAGTGTGACCTATCTTCCGACATCGTCTATCTCGATACGCCCCATATCAGCGTCGCCCTAGCCAAGCCATGTCTCTATCAATTGGCCCGCGTCTCCCCGCATTTTGAGTGGAGATGACCACGCTTCCATCTGACTCGGCCCTGGCCTTTGCTGCCGTACATGATAACGAGCTTGATCCGCGATTCTTGGGCCCTGTGCCATGGTCCGTGTGTTCAACACCATGACTCTGCCCGCATCCAATCCGGGGGGCTGAGTTTGCAACGGGGACATGGGGGCCGCGTGAAACTCGGCTTCCAATCCTGTTCAAGATATAAGCCGTTGACGATGGAGGCCATTTGGAATCACACCACTCCATCCTCACTCGCATCTCCTCATTGGCGTCACCATTCAACCTCACCATGACTGCTGTCGATTACTCCCACCCCCTAGACCCGGCCACGGCTGAGGAAATCCAATTGGCCACCGACACCATCAAGAAGGTCTTTGCGCCAATTGAGCTTCACTTCAAGGCCGGTGGCTTGGACGAGCCACCCAAGAAAGAGCTCATTGAGTACCTTGATGCCGAGCACAAGGGGCTTCCTCTTTCAGACCTTCCAAGGCGCATTTTCCTCATCTGGTACATCAAGCGTACCCCGCGTCTCTTTGAGGCCGTGGTCGATGTCACCAATGGAAAAGTGGTTCACCAGCAGGAGCTTCCTCGTGACTTTCACGGTCCCGTTGACCGTACCGAGCTCAATGAGGCTGCTCAGGTTGTCATGAAGCACCCAGATGTCGACAAGGAGTTTGAGCGACTAGGCGTTGATAAGGCCAATGTCGTCCTTGACCCTTGGGATTATGGCGTCGATGGCACCAACACCCAGGATCGCATGACCCAAGTATGTTGACGCCTTTTTGGTTGAAAGGTATCAAGCTAACCAAGAAAAAGGTGTTCCTGTACATCAAGAATCCCAAGAACAATGATCCTGATTCTTCGCACTACTCGTTCCCGCTGGACTTTATGGTCACTGTCGATCTCTGTGCCATGAAGGTTAAGAAGATCATCAGACTTCCCCTCGGGGCCGATGAAGACACAAGCGCAGACAAATTGGTCTCTCTGCGGGAAACAGATCCTGCAGAGCCCGAATACGACCACCGTCTCCAAAAGAACCCACCCCGAACCAGTGTCAAGCCTTACAATGTTGTTCAGCCTGAGGGTGCCTCGTTTACCATGAAGGGCCATCTTCTCGAGTGGGAGAAGTGGCGCTTCCGCATCGGTTTCAACTGGCGCGAAGGTATTTTCCTTCTGACACCATCTTTCACAGAACGCAAGCTGACTGGATACTCGCAGGTATTACCATTCACGATGTTCACTTCATGGGCCGAAGCACTTTCTTCCGACTGTCGCTCTCTGAAATGTTCGTACCATACGGAGACCCACGCAGCCCTATTTACCGTAAGGGTGCATTCGATCTGGGCAATGTTGGAGCTGGAGTTACCGCCAACAACCTTCAACGTGAGTACATACAATACCGTACATGTCTACCCGTTTCTAACACCGTCATGACTAGTGGGATGTGACTGTCTTGGTGTCATCAAGTACCTAGGCGGCCATGTAGTGGCTGCGGATGGCACTCCGGCCCCTCGCCCTAACTCTATCTGTATCCACGAGGTTGACAATGGTATTCAATGGAAGCACACAAACCATCGTACCGGCAAGGCTGTCGTTGTACGAAAGAGGCAGCTCGTGATTCAGCAAATCATCACCGTCGCAAACTACGAATACATCTTTGCCTGGATCTTTGACCAGTCTGGAGAAATCTCTTTTGAGACCAGGGCAACCGGTATTCTGTCAACCCAGCCCATTGACAAAGACTCCAAGGTGCCTTGGGGAACCCGAGTCGCCGATGGAGTCATGGCACCCTACCACCAGCACATCTTCAACGTGCGAATTGACCCTGCCATCGACGGCCACAGCAACTCTTTGGTCTACTCCGACTCGGTCCAGATGCCATGGGACGAGACATTGAACCCACTTGGCACCGGTTACGTGACAAAGGAAACCACAGTCCACAGGGCTGGACCAGTCGAAGACAGTCTGAAGGATGGCCGAGTCTTCAAGATCATCAACCCCAGCGTCGAGAACTCGGTGTCGAAAACTCCTGTCGGTTACAAGCTGGTGCCTATCCGCTCACAACTACTACTCGCCCACCCGGATCCTGGCACGCGCGCCGCTCCGAGTTTGCCGAGTCCCCCATCTGGGTCACCAAGCACAAGGACCGCCAGCTCTTCCCTGCTGGAGACTACACCAACCAATCCCTCGGCGGCACCGGCATCAAGTCGTGGGTCAAGGACCGCGAGCACATTGTCGACGATGACATTGTCGTCTGGCACACCTTTGGATTCACCCACAACCCCCGAGTGGAAGACTTCCCAGTGATGCCAGCAGAAATCGCCCAGTTTCACCTGAAGCCGTACAACTTTTGCGATTACAACCCAACAAACGACGTGCCGCCCTCAAACCAGAGCTTCAACAAGAGCACCTTGTACGAAGATGCTGGTGCCAATGGAAACGGGGTTCATGAGACCAACGGAACCAATGGTACGAATGGGGCAAGCTGCTGCTCAACAGAGTAATCTGGAAGATTGATAAAAGGAGAGTGGCGGTATTAGAATATAGTTTAGATGGTTCCAAAGATTGACTTTGAAAGTTGGCTAGAAATTAAACAAGTTAAAACTATACTTGTGTCAAAAATCATTCCATGCTCTGGATTTTCTTCCAACGGCGGAGATATCATCTTATTAATCGCCACCGTGGATTCTACCTCATGCATAACATGGCTCTTTTACCAAGAACATCACGATCATGACTCAATCCCGAGCTACACAAACCAAGTCACCTGTTGGTTTCTTTCCCAAAAAGCCTTGATTCAAAGGATTTTGTATTCATTTTATCGTCGCTGGCCTATTCCGGAATCTTGGCATCCTTGGCGTCAACACCTGCATTCCATCTGTACTTGGATGCCGTGTGCTCCTCGAGAGGATATTTAGCGCCTTCCTTTCCGTAAAAGTTCTCTCTATAGGTACCCCCGGGCACAGCATAGTCGTCCCAGAACAATCCTCTGGCCCGGAGTTCGGGGAGCAGAAGCTCAATGATATCCTTGAATGACTGGGGCCAAACGGCATATGCCTGCGATTGGTTAGCGTATTCTGCGTAAAAATGATTAGGCAAACAGCTTACAAAGTTGAATCCGTCCACGTCAGCTTCTCTGACCCATTCCTCAAGACCATCAGCAACCTGTGCAGGTGTGCCGACCAACAGAGGTCCATTACCACCCAAGCTAACGTGCTCGGCTACCGTGTGCTTGGTCCACTTTGAGTTGGCAGGCGAGAATTTGGCGTAGCCTTCAACAGTTGATCTTCACAGTGTCAGCATGAATTCTCTTCCGCGCAATGGTTTCTGTACTCACCGAACAGCATTGCTCTCAACCTGCCTCAACTCCTCATCATCTCCGTATTGATCCAAGTCGATTCCTGTCCACCCGCCAAACAATGAGAGGGCGCCCTCGAGAGATGCGTATTGCTTGTAGTCATTGTACTTGGCCAAAGCCTCCTCCTCAGTCTTTCCAAGGATTGGTGTAACAAGAGCAAGTACCTTGATGTTGCTAGGGTCTCTGCCAAAGGTATCCCGAGCAATTTGTCGAATCTCAGAAATATTCTTCTTGCAGACAGCGGGTGCGTGGGCCGACGTGAAAATGGCCTCGGCGTGCTGGGCTGCAAAGGCCTTTCCAGCACGCGAGGCTCCCGCCTGGAATAGTAGGGGAGTGCGTTGAGGACTGGGGTCAACTAGGTGAGGGCCAGGAACGGTAAAGTATTTTCCTTGATGGTCAATGGTTCTGACCAGGTCGGGCGAGGTGTAGACTCCCTTCTGGCGGTCAAGCTGAACAGCATCGTCGCGCCAAGATGACTCGAACAGCTTGTACATGACCTTCATGTATTCCTCTGCTTGCGCATATCGTTCATCGTGCTGCATAATGTCAATGCGGCGCTCTTGGACAATGAAGAAAACCCACGCTAAGTTGTTCATTACGACTCGCAAGGTTTCTCGCAGCCGAGTCGAGATAACTCGTCACAATCTAAATCAGTGGCCAATTAGTTGATGAAAGCTCCAACCAATTTTCCTTGCTTACATTCCAAGCAAATCTGGAAACCAAAAATCAGCAATGGCTCGTGTGAAATACGCGAATCAAGTACGCACCTTCCCTTGGCAAGGTGATCAACCGTGGAGAGGCGTCTGGCAAGGTGAAATGGCTGCTCATAAGTGGTTGAGACAGTGACTCCAAACCCAATATTCTTGGTAGCGGCAGCCATGGCTGGCACAGCAACAAGAGGTTCCGTCAGGGGCCACTGGGCTCCGGAGATGACTGCAGGATCAAGCGACTTCTTGTACACGTCATATCCGCCTACAAGGTCTTGTTAGTTATATGTGTCTGTCAAAAAAGACTATGTCATCATCTCTCACCCAGCACATCTGCAATGAAGATTCCGTGAAACTTGGCATCTTCAAGGAGTTTGGCCAACTCAACCCAGTGGTCAATGTCTTTGAAGCGCCAGGATTGGTCGTCTGGGTGTCGCCACAACCCCGGCGACTGGTGACCACTACCTGTTTCACAGGAGCCAGGTCAGCATACAAAGTTGTCAAGATTGTCTTGCAGCAACCTACACATCATGACGAAGGCATTAACAATGAGCTTCTTTTTGCCCTCGGCATTTTCATTCTGCGAGGCCATGATTGCTGCTGTTTAGAAACCCTGTTTTTTTTTCCTAGAGGACAATTCAATTGAGTTTTCAATCCTTCATTCAGTTGCGGGATTCGGCATTGTCAAGGCTTTATCCTTAGATCCTGACTAAGCATAATTCTCGGCGGTTGATCGGATGAGAAATTGCGTGATTCTCACATTTATGATACACTCACTAGTCATGTCGACTTATTCTATGAATGAGGGGGAGATGCACGCACATACACCGGGGTAGTAAAGCGGTGCAGTTTATGCGGGGCATGCATGAAAGGTCACAGAGGTGCTATCTTTGTGGGAGAGCGAGTGGGATGACGCAATATCCGGCCCCGGTTGCAAATACCCAGCCAAGACCCCATAAGCTCGATAGTTGCTTTCGCACATGTGCACGAGTCAAGCTTAGTGATTTGATACAAAATTGTTTCAAATATGCCGTTGCGGCTCCAATTGCTCAATTGAGCGCAGTGTTGTTTGTCACAGACGACACTATTAATACATCATGGTTTAAGTCACTAGCCGAACTTGAGCTTGCGGGGCTTCAATTGCACTTGGACGTCATAGTTTGTTTCTTCACTCGCGGATATCAGCCTAGAGTGCAGGTTCATGGTCCAATAACTTTCTACAATTTACTATTATCCAGAATCCAATCGAACAAGGCACAAGGCTCTTTCGTAAAATGGCATCAAGAGTAAATGCATTCCAGAGAAAATCTACCAACCCTAGTTTATTCTTCCCCTCAAGGCGAATGCAAACAGAATTTCAATCTAAGACTTGGCTACATGCTCATACTCTTCTCCAGAGTTGGAGACATCATTTTGGCTGGCACCCGACTCGGAAACCACGGCCGGGTCTTCAGAAATAGGATGTGCGCCAAAGGTGCGCAATACCAGCCAAGCTGGGGCAATGGCCACTGCCCACAAAGCAAAGTTGAAGTAAACTCCGCCAACACGAGCAAATATATCGAGCGAGGTCAATCCATAACTAACAGCCTGCCATCCTGACTCTGTACCACGTAGAAGAGCCGAGTATCGGATAATCTCATCCTGTGTATCGGCCAGGTTGTGGATCACAAAGTACCTGGGTCGATTAGCCAGTGTCAAGCACCGATATGACGCTTTTACTCACAAGTAGAGGTAGTTCATTTGGAAGCCGATGGATAGGAAAATGAATACGGCAAAGGCAGAGCCAAAACCACTTGAGGCCCAGTCGTAAGTAGGGCTGGACTTGTCAAACTTGGTCACGTTGACAGTGGCCCAAAGCCACCAAGCACCTTGCAGAATAACAATGACCCAGAAGGAGAGTCTGGTTCGGACCTTCAATGAAATCGAGGTTCGGTCAAGCCACAGCTAAAAAGGGAATCAGTCAGCAACTGTATTTAAAAATGGATAGATCAACGTACCCCAAGAAGGTTTCCACAAGTCACCGCGATAATACCCGCCACAAATGATCCTAAGGCACGAGCACGGACGGAAAACCAGGCTGATTCATGTTAGTTAAACCCCAACTGCATGACTTCGTCAACCAACTTACCAGACAAGTAAGTGAAGAAGACGGCCTCAGCAAAGACGGCCTGTCCGATGAACAGGACGATAAGCAGAAACTTCTTAGTGAAGAAGAGCTTGGTGGTCTGTTTAATCTCGGCCCAAGGATTATCAACAATTTGCAGCTCGACCTTCTTTCCGTCCTTGCGCTCAACGCGTTCCGGCGGGTTGAGAAGTAACGCAACCAAGGGGCCTGCAGCTTGGAGGGCAATGAAGATCTGGTAGACTGTGTACGAGACCTTTCCAGCCTTGTCGTTCTTGGCGTTCAGTCCGAGGTTGATGGCACCGCCCATGATCTGGCCTGCAAGTCGATACGTGAGCCAGTAGCCCAGAGCCTTTCCTCTGTTCCACGGCTCCGGGTATGCAATGGCAATTGCTGCCTCTGCCATCCAAAAGACACCGGCAGAGATGCCGCATAGAGCGGCACCAACGAGAACCAGCCATTCAGTTCCAAATCTGTTGTTGGTGTAGAGGCCGGCGGCGTAGGGGGCGTAGCCGAGACTGTTTCCCGTTAGATAAATATGCATAAAAAGGAAACGATGTCGAAATATCAACAACATACGTTCCAAAGATCAAGGCGCCCTTGATGCCGATATAGCGGACCATTGCGCTAGAAAAGTAACACGACACAACCATCAGACAAAAGGTGAGTGCGTTGGCGGCGTTGACCAGGCTCGGAGACTGGGCACCACCAGCACCCAGCGAGTTCATGGCCCCCCAGATGCCTGGCGCCGAAAAGTTGCAAAGACCCAAAATGGTAATGTT
This sequence comes from Calonectria leucothoes, assembly GCA_002179835.1. NCBI lineage: Eukaryota > Fungi > Ascomycota > Sordariomycetes > Hypocreales > Nectriaceae > Calonectria > Calonectria leucothoes. The sequence goes on from NAJI01000305.1 coordinate 24,180, forward strand.
GAACAGGGTCGACCTGTACCACCTCACTTCGCAAACCAGTTAGCCCCATGTCTCACTGTACACACAGCCCTGCGTTCTTTCAGCCCAACACTTACCAGGGTGCTGCTGCTCCTTGGGAGGCTCAACATCGCTCTCGGTATGCCGCGACGAGACTGCCATTGTGACGCAGGTCGAGGAAACAATGGCTGGAAAGGACCTGATATTGCGACGGAAGCAAGTCTGTGGCCAGTATCTAAGCTCGGTGGTATGTTCAATCCCAGAAACTCTCAGAGTTTAGTAGAGTGCTCCTGGGATCGCATCTTTATATTTGGGCCAGGCATTTGCAGCTCCGACCCGAATGATCCCTGGCCCTTACCGTTGATTGTCTCAACCAAAGTCGGAAAGCACGTCATATGTGGCCCTGGTTTGCTTCAACAGCTAACAGTCAATGACCCCGGTTCGCAAGAGCCTAGTGCGAACGCATTGTGTCTGGTGTGATTGCGTGTTGGAAATCTAGATCCAGGTAGCGCACTCTCCATTGCGTCTGCTTATCGAACCGAAAACGCCAAACCTCGCTAGCGGCCCTTTTTCTGCTTTTACAAAGCCGTGACTACACATGCCAAATGCAACCCGTTTCCCAGCCCAGAGGCGATGCTGACGGTCAAAGACGTGTCCCCAACATGGGCGCGTAGCCCGGCGCTGCAAGCCTGCGACCCACAGCGACAGGGATGCGGAGGACGACTCAAGCTAAGGCAGAGAGCATCCCTGCCACAACGTGGGTAGTAGCTTTTGGCGACCTTGTGTCGCGATGCGGGAAGGAAATGGCGTGCACAGCTGTTCATACTACTATTGAAATTTTGAAAAATTAAAAAAGCATTCGTCTAGAGATGGCCTCCCTGTCTACGGCACGACCCACCACTCCTCGTGCAAAGTTTTGAGATCTACCTCGCTGGGCAGTTTCAGATAGGGAGTCATGTCGGAATCCGGGTCCGTTTCTACTCTAGTCCAGCCGTTGCCAAAGTACCAGGCAAACCTGTTTCCCTTGTCTGCGAGGTACTCGTACTCCCAGTCCTCCCACCTGGGATCGCGGCGGACCACGGTGAGGTGTGCCGCACTGCCGGGCCAGAGGCCGTGGATCCGTCCGCCCGGCTGTCCCCCGTTGTACCACGAGCTGCAATTGTCTGTGAGCACCGTCTTGGCAAAGAAGGCGTCCGAGAACTCCGTGAACTCGTCGGCCGCTTTCGCAGACGGCACGATGGACTTGATGCCCTCGCGCGAGGCCTTGCGCAGCAGCTTGGCGTAGTACGTCAGCTGCGTCTCGACGCTCTGCGGTACGGTTCCCGATGGGCCCGTGGCTTGCGGGCCATGCACGAACAGGAAGTTGGGGAATCCGGGGGTTGCGAGGCCCAGATACGTGTATGGGAACCCGTGGCCCGTTTCTGGCTTCCACAGGCTCTGCAGATCCTTCCCACGAGCCTCGATGGGGAACGGGGGAATCATGTCGACGTTGGCGCCCGTCGCGCAGATGACGGCGTCTACGTCCCGCTGCACCCCGTCCTCGGTCTCAATGCCCGTCTCGGTGAAGCGCTTGATTCCAGTGCGGATGAAGTCGACGTTGGGCTCCGAAATGGCTTCCAGGTATCCCGGCCCCGGTGTAAGTCGGCGGCAGTTGGGGGAAAAGTCGGGGATGATGTCGTCGAGCAGCTCGGGCTTGTTGGCCAGCCGCTCCCTCATAATCTCAATAAACTTTTCCCGCAGCGCCGCATTGTCCTTGTCGTTTTTGAAGAAGGTGCCAAACTTGCGCCAGTACTTGTCCTCAAACGCCTTTCTGAATTTTAGGTAGCCCTCTGGGTCGTCTGTAAACTGGGCCTTCTGTTCCTCGGTATACGGCTGAGCCTCGAGTGTTCGGTCGTCGCCCGCCCACGACGCGGCAATCCACGTCTTGTTGCGCGCGTAGTGGTCCAGTCTTCCGACGACTTTTTGCAAATTCGCAACGACTTGGATTCCGCTCGCGCCGTTTCCAATCACAGCGACTCTTTTGCCCTTGGGGTCAAACGAGGGATCCCAATTGGAGGCGTGGCGGATAAGGCCCTTGTAATCGGATAATCCGGGGTAGTCGGGCAGTTTCCAGGCGTTGAATCTGCCAATCGAGGACAAGACAAACTCGGCCTTGTCCTCTGTAACTTGGCCGGTTGCTAAATTCCGTACTTTGATCACCCACACGCCCTCGACGTCGTCCCACGTTGTGCCCTCGACTTTGTGGCTCAGCTTTGCATGCTTGTACACATCGTGCTTGCGCGCGACACTCTGCCAATAGTCGCGAATCTCGGCGCCTGGCGCAAACAAATCGGACCAGTCCGTCTTTGGCTCAAACGTCGACTGATAGACGTGCGAGGGAATGTCGCACCTCACGCCAGGATACACATTTTCAAACCAGGTACCGGCCTTGAGGAAGAGGGTTGTCAGTCAGCAAAGGAATCTTCTGGTGCAAAAAGAATCAAAGTAAAAAAAAGTGAGCACATTGCACGTACAAGGTCGGCATTCTTCTCATAAATCGTAAGTTGTATCCCAGGGACCTTCTTGGGCAGCAGCACTCCAGCCAGGATACCGGCGAGGCCACCACCAATCACTGCGACCCTCAAGGATCGGGGCTCGTCGATATACCTATCCACCAGAGTGAGACGAGGGTTATCATATGGCGAGGTGGTGGCTTTGCCGTTGGCACCATTGGCGACCGGGAGACTCTCTTTAGCCTCGGGAGCTTGGATCACCACCTTAACAGCAGCCGCGCTAGGCTCCGGCTGGGGCTGCACGCCGTTAGCAACCTTCTCGGGCGCCTTGGACCCGAGCGAGCCTGAGCCATTCAGTTGAACGTCAACCGTCATGATGGTTTATAGACAGGGAGATGTTTTCTTGAAGATTGCCCAGAGAACAGACGGACGGACGGACGCCGCGTGAGCCATGCCCAATCCCTTTATTATTCCATCGTCCAGCTACCTCCTCCTCACTTCCGGTGCCAGTGTAGTCGAGCACGCTAGGGCATTGCTGGGTGACATCATTCTAGCGCGTTTGAGGCCTTATGTGGCCCTTGGTGGTTTGCAACTCGCACTCGCAGCCGTCCTAGGCCGTGTCGCGATCGATCACGTCTCTGCCCCACGCTCTTACACCATCCGAGCCCCACCACCCTTAGAGCGTAGTCACGGCAATCTCTGCCCAGTCGGAAGCTTTGGGTTTTCGAGCTTGGCTTATCCCAATTGCGTGGGGTTCTTCAGGGGCATTGAACCTTGCAGCCACGCTCCCCCCAGCGTGTTGCTTGCTTTTATCCCACTTGCGGGGTGAGGAGAGGCAGAACAGGCCTCTAGCTCTAGCCCCCCCCCATTTCAGAACCTACTTGGAGCCCTTTGTCCGCTGCTACCAATGCCCATCTTTCACAAAATGTGGATTGATCAGTTTGATCCGGCTATGATGAAATCATTCCAGTTTTGTCTGCGCTAGCCAATTGAGCCACCAAGTGCCCCATAACAGTGTGTTTCTGACTTCATCATCCCACTTCCTTGGCCGACATGATGGACCCGACCGAGGATCGCACCTCATGCAAGATAAGTGAGGCTTGCTCACATGAACAACAATACGCATCGGTAATCTGCACGATTCCGTGTATTTACCGGTGGTGCTGACGCAGGCGCCCGCCAGCATGCCTGGCTGGCGTGTTCCGTCTCATGTCCGATTCACGCTATGGAAATGGGACATGATGCCTATTTCCTACGCACTCGGGCTTTTCATAAACAGAATTCACCTTCAGGATGCCTTGAGTTCTTATTCTGATATCTGCAGAAGTAGACTCTTCGCTTCTCACATGGCATAATGTGATTGGAGTGTATCAGCACAACGGCGCACGACGTTTGCGATGTTGGGTCGGGCTAGCGATCCAGGGCGAGGTCAAATCTGTGATGAAGCATTACTTCTTTGTATATTTAACTTTTGTAACACTTCTGAACTTTTTCAAATGTCTCCCAATAAGAACACGTCAGCATACAATAAATCAGTCGTTCGATAAATGACCAAACATTGTTCAAATCAAGCCAACATGTGCAAGAAAACACACTTCCAGCAGCATTCAGGTTTGCTCTATTGCATTTAGTTATCTTCAAGTTCTCAAGCTCGCCCATTTACGTCTATCTTCACAGGACATTGATCAAGTGATCACCAACTTAAATCGGTCGCAAACCAACCTTGAGCAAGAGTTAGTAGAAGTCCCATTCTTACAACTCATTCATTCATTATATAGCTCTAGATAAAAAACTTCATCTCTTTTATCTTTCATTTCGGTTCAAAAAATCATGGGGAAAGGTGAAGCCACTGAAGCAGTAAAACGACATTAATTTGCCAAACATCAAGTCGATGAGCAATCCCTAAACCTTGCTTACATGCACGAATGGTCAAGGGCCGTATTTGAAAAATGAATCTTCATATGTGTCTCTGGTAAAACAGGATATCGCATTCTCGCGTGTTTTGTCGTCATGAATGTACGCAGGGCGCTGCCATGATGCAAGTACTCCAGGCCAAACATAGTACAAGCTTTCCTCGACTAATCTTGCAGCTATTTCTATGAAATGACTCAAATCTCATTGATAATTTTGCGCGCCTAAATCTATTGTAAACAAGCATCTGGCAAACCATCATGATGATAGTCAGCCGCAGCAGTCATGAGAGGTAACACGACTCATGATAGCCAAGGTGACAGCCACCCTCATCATGAACACGACACAAAAACCACGGCTGAATTCTAAATAAGTATAGTGCATCCAGATTTCCAGGCTCCCGCTAGTGCACCGCATCCCGCAGGGGATGCACCATGTCAGGCCCGCAGAAGAGCAGAGATCAAACAGACGCCGCTCGAATTGTTCAACCACCAAAGATTTTACATAAACGACTCGAGACATACGCCAAGCTCTCATAATCAAGGTCATTGTTTCCTGTGGAAATATAAGGTTAACATCAGAAAAGTGACAACTGGCCCATAATGCAGAGTCTCATGAGGCTCAACCCTCCCCGAATATTCGTATAAATGACCCTGGTCGATTCATCAATCGTGGCTTATGTAGCTGTTTCCGGTACCAGGGTGCTATACGAGGGCACTAAACTGCCTTTCCTGCCTTGTCGCATATTTCGTCATACACAATCATGATGAGATCATCACGAATTCAGCCACTGCCATCATGTTGATTAAATCAGCCAACGCGCTTAAATACTGCCGCATCTCCATTTTCTTCTCACTCAGTTGTTACCATTCATTCATTTATCATAACACTGTAAAAACAATCGCAAGAGTTGATCGAGACTTTTACCCTCGCTTGCCTACCAACATCCACTATTTGACGAGAACAGTTCAATTAGCGATATTAGGAGCGACAAGTCACCGAAACTGAAAATCGCTCTAACCAAGTTTGTTATCATAGTTTCGCTAGAAAATGAAGGATAATTTGGCGCATGTTCCATCCAAATTTCTGCAGCTGCGGAAGGAGCTTTTTGCGACTCTCCTCTCAAAATTCATTATAATCCATCATGCATCCACGCTTGAGTCTCACCAAAAGCTCCATTCCATGGTTTTTAATGTTATTTAGTATGTGCGTGCTCCTTTAGCCATCTCGTTTGTCAAGTACGCTCTCATGGCAGGTCGTTTTTGGATGAGGTGCATTTTACGTTTATGACGTCGGCAGCATGCCATCGACGTCATTGATTCAATCTGGAATATGCGCTCGGAATTGTATGCGACTGAGAAAGCTAATGAACTGTCGTCATTCACACGGTAGCTAGTCAATTGAGCTAACCACCACGTTGAGCATTACAAAATATGCCACTCAACAATTCAGACAGATTTTTGAACGCAGTTACAATCGGATACCGCTCAAACAATCCCTTCTAAACACCACCATCAATCAACTCGAGGAATATGCCTGGAGAGCATCTGGAAATCGCAATAATATTTCCAACTTGTGTATCATGGTAAGTTGTAGGTCTGGCAGCACTTACCCTACAGTATAGTTATTCGGATAGCCTCAAACGTGGAAAACTCATTCCACATCACTTTAGATAAGGTTAGGCGCATGTTTTAAAAGTTGAAGAAAAAAATCAAATTTGTCATGAAAACAATTCAGTCTTGTCTCAAATCCTGGTGACCATTTTTGTTTGAGACTTGTCAAACCTCATCAAGTAAACCCTCATTGCCCATTTGGAACTTGAATCGGTGTCAAGTCTGTGATGATGCTAGTGAGACATTATTAGCGCATCGGGTGATTTCATCTTTAATTCTGTTAAGCTACGGAGATGGCGTCAAGAGGGCTTGATGCTGATCAGAAGACGGCACGGCATTTGAGACATCATGTGACAGCCCGTGTGACGCCACCAGAACGGATCAACGCTTCAGGCAACTTTCTAGAAGCTGCCGCGTGGCATCCTCTGCGTGCGGCGATTCACGTGAGATGAGGCATGCTCATCCTCGGTTCTCCGATAAGCTATCGAATGCGACGGTTCGCTACATGCTGACTGGGCGTAGGTCACCCTGCATGGCTAATGTAGGCTTAAAAGCAAAGATAATGGGCGCCAAGACGGGATCCCATGGAGATCGACCTTGCGAGCCGCTGTGGGCACGGCACTGGAGAGGGGAAGAGGCAGGATCGCATGATGCAGCAGCCATGTGAATGCATCTTTGTACGTAAAAAGGCCCAATGCCAATCTCGATGAGAGCCGCTGCTGTCTGCTGGAGTACCCGCTGGAGAAGCTAAAAAGACTCGACGCACCACACCGAGGCAAGCCCGCACAGGGAGGGACTCTTCCGCGGCTGACGGATTTCCAGAGTGGGCCCATTACCAATAGATGGATGTGGACAATGCGACGACACGATCTGGCCACGGCCCATGCTTATCATTGTGTGGGGCGAATCATCGATGCGGTCGCGTGTGCGGCACTAAGAAGCGAGTGGTTCAAACAGGGAAGAGAAGTGAGAAGGGGGCGAAGGCAGAGATAAGAGGGGATTTTGCGCGAGTAAGCATGGGAAGAGTACATGGCTGATGGTTGAAGGGGAGAAGGATGACGATGAAGAGAAAAAAAAGAGTGAATAACACAAGCGGGAAGACGGAAAAAAAGCAATGAAAAGTGAAAGTCCGTTTCCGTCTCGACATGACATGCCTCCATATTGACGGGTCCTCTCCCCCCTACTGCAGAGCCAAGCCGCCAACTAATTAAACCAGGCAAACCCAAAGGCCCAATTGCACAAAATCACACATGTACATCCCATCTCGTGTGGAACCCTCGCCTCGGATGCTCTAACCGCAACGGGCCACGCAGCTTTCTGGGGAACGCCGTCCTCCGCATTCGCCGAGCGACGACCCGGCCTCTCTCTCAGCTGGACAGCTTAAGCTCTGACTCTTTTTTTTTTCTTTCTCGGAGTGAAGCTTTGAACCCCTACTTTTCTTCTTGTTTTTTATCCTCTCCATCCGGATTCCTTCCCACCAGTTCCTCCCCGCTTGATTCTTTATCCTAGCTTCGTGTGGAGTGGGCGGGCCGTGTGTTCTCAACCTCGCCACCCACACCCACACCCCCGTCCAAAGTCGCGAAGCTTTTCCAATTCCGTCTCCTCACAGCTGTTTTTTTTTTTTTTAAGGCCTCACAATTGGGTAGAGAAACATCGACTTCAACAACGACAAAAACGACAACTCCATCAGCCATGACGGTAGAAGACGGCGGCCACAGCGCAGGCGACGCCGACCAGGCGCTCGCGCGGCTGGGCTACAAGAGCGAGCTGCCGCGCAACCTCAGCATGATGAGCATCCTGGGGCTCTCGTTTGCCATCATGGCGGTGCCGTTTGGGCTCTCGACGACCATGTACATCACGCTCACCAACGGCCAGTCCGTCACCATCCTCTGGGGCTGGATCTTCGTGTCGCTCATCTCGCTGTGCATCGCCGCCTCGCTGGCCGAGATTTGCGCCGTCTTCCCCACCGCCGGCGGCGTCTACTACTGGTCCGCCATGCTCAGCACGCCCAGGTACGCGCCCATGGTGAGCTTCATCGACGGCTGGCTCACCCTCGTCGGCAACTGGACCGTCACCCTGTCCATCAACTTCTCGGGCGCCCAGCTCATCCTCAGCGCAATCACCATCTTCAACGAGGACTTTGTCGCAAACGAGTGGCAGACCATCCTGTGCTTCTGGGCCGTCATGCTCGTCTGCGCCCTCGTCAACGCCTTCGGCTCGCGCTACCTCGATCTCATCAACAAGGTTTGCATCTACTGGACCGCCGCCAGCGTCGTCATCATCCTCGTTACCCTGCTCACCATGGCCGACCACCGACGCTCCGGCGAGTTTGTCTTTTCCCACTTTGATGCCTCGGCGAGCGGCTGGCCCGATGGCTGGTCGTTTTTCGTCGGATTGCTGCAGCGTATGTAATACCCTCAAACCTTAGTTAGCATTGTACATGCATGCATGCAGCCGCACACCACTAACGCTCCACACAGCCGCCTACACGCTCACTGGCTACGGCATGGTCGCCTCCATGTGCGAAGAGGTCCAGAATCCAGAGCGCGAAGTCCCCAGGGCCATTGTGCTGTCCGTATTGGCCGCCGGCATCACTGGCGTCATTTACTTGATCCCCCTCCTGTTCGTTCTCCCTGACGTGCAGATGCTGCTTTCAGTCGCCAACTCGCAGCCAATTGGCACCCTCTTCAAGACCGTCACCGGTTCCGCCGCCGGTGGCTTCGGTCTCCTCTTCCTTATTCTCGGCATTCTCATGTTTGCCGGTATTGGTGCCCTGACTGCCGCATCACGCTGCACCTATGCATTTGCTCGAGACAAGGCCATCCCTGGCTACAAGCTGTGGAGCCGCGTCAACCACCGCCTCGATGTGCCGCTGTGGGCTCTGTTCCTTTCAACCATTGTCGACTGCATCCTGGGTTGCATCTACTTTGGCTCCTCGGCTGCCTTCAACTCGTTTACCGGCGTCGCCACCATCTGCCTCAATGCCTCGTACGGAGTGCCCGTCCTGGTCAACCTGGTCCGTCGTCGCGAAGCTGTTCGCGGCTCACCCTACCCGCTTGGAAAGTTTGGAACCGTCATTAACATCATCTGCATCCTGTGGATCGCTCTCGCCGTCGTCCTCTTCTGCATGCCTGTCTCCATTCCCGTGGATGCCAGCTCGATGAACTACGCCTCAGTCGTGTTTGCTGGATTCGCCGCCATCGCTTTCCTGTGGTATTTCATCTACGCTAGAAAGAACTTTACCGGCCCTCCTGTGGCAAACAAGGACGGACTTGAACCAGATATTACCGTGGGCATGAATATAAATGAGGAAGAGGGCGTGGTAAACAAGGACCAAGACAAGAACAATTCATCATAAATTATCAAGATGAATCAGAGTATATATGTAAATGTAACAGAATGACGAATACGAGAACTATGAAAGACTGGATGTTTGTGTCTACTTGTCTTCTTTATCGTTTAATCTAATAACAAAACCCTTCGCTGTCTTCTCCACCGCACTGATTTCCATATTGCCCACGCATTGTCCCTCTAACACTAAAGATTATATTACTCTCCATTATAGCCCTCTGATACCTGTCCCCCACACGCAATAGCTGCCATTCTCATGAAGATCCACTGAAACTCCAAAAGATCCATATCTGGGAGTTCTTTTGGATCAGTTGCTTGGATAATAAAGATTTGGCCTGTTTGAATGATTGGAAGGTTAGAATTGCCGTGAGTAACCGGCTGCTTGCCCCACTCAAGATTATCAAGGCCAGCGGGCCGAAGGAAGTCATTTCCCTGAATATATTCACCCCGAGTGAAATTGGATGGCTTCAACCAATGGAATTGTAGATGCACCTCTGTTTCCGTCTTCATTATTGGCTTAAAAGCAAATTTAGCCTGATACCACCAGCGATTAAACTGGGGGCTAAGGCATATCAGATTGCGAGATTCCGAAATAGCTCCTTGTTTAAATAGTTCTTGCCATTTTATGGCATAAGACATGTTCCACAAACTGCCTAATATGATATTAATGCCTGATTGTGGGCTTGACAATGGCATCCAGAACCACATCGGCAAAGTTTGAAAGTCATCATTGCCCGCAAAGGGGAATATATGGGCAACTTGGGGGTCTTTTGCTCCTGTAATCAAGCAGCTATTGCTATGCCGACTCCGGCACCGCGACGCAGAAGATTCGGATGCATTCGGAGCAGGAGGCACACCCCGATTTGCAACAACTAAATGAGAGGTCAGTAGAATTTAATGGGGATGGTAGGAATATAGTTCCTTTCTTGGCTGGCTGAACCTACATGTCATCAAGAATTGAGGTCCCGAAATACAAAGCTCCTCACAATAACCTTTCAGAAACTCGTTATTGCCAGTCTTTGAATCTTTGGTTAACCATCGGTTCACATCGTCCATCATCCAAGCCGGCGCGAGCATGATTATGCTAAGACAGGTTGCATTTAATGGGTCCAAATCCATCCTCGAAACATAATATTGTAGCACTTCAAAATGGGTGCGACGGTAGTCAAAGTTGTCGATGTAGGGGCCGATTGTAGTCTCAGATAGACTTAGTCCAAGTATATTCTCATATTGAGTCCCTGCGTGGTTGGGAAGACTTTGGCGTGCGACTTCGTCGTTATTTGCATTCATCATGAAATTCCTGTATGGGTTGTTTAGACCACGTGGAGATGTATAGTTGATGGAAAAGGAAGAATCGCAGTAAGGATTCTTGGTGGTGTGCTGCCTTTTATGAATCTCTTTCTTCGAGACCTTCTATTTCCTTTTATCTTTGCAGTTGATTACCTCTATGGTTGGTACAGGCTTTTCGAGAGGCGACTTTTCGCTTCCATCACCAGGCATCTCCGTTGATGCTTTTCCAATCCATGGTTGCGAGGTTGTCGCAGACATAAAGGTCTCGGAACCGCAGTCAAACGCAGGGTTTGAATTTTCTGAAGGTTGCAGGCTTGCATAACCGTTCGTCGTTCATCGAAGCCTGCCGAGTCGACTGAGCCGTAGGTTGAAGTCGCGCTCTTTCGTCGCCGTTCCAAGCCGACCGTATTGGCTAAACCTCATTCATGGACTGCAGACCCTGTCCGGAAGTATAGTCGCAGTTACTGAATTGATTATTTCTATCAATCTTGACAATGGAATTCAATGCAACACATCGATGGGAGCAATAGTGAAGGCAATCCCTCGTGCCTTGGGGTACAGTAATTGAACGCGGCTTGAGCAGTACTAATACTGTGTAACTGAGCAAATACACAATTGGCTTCGGAAAACCTTTCAAGGATAACCTAAGGTTTGCAACTCTGGGTCGGCAGACTGAAGGCTATTATTCACGGCTACAGATGCAAAACAGATTGTATGGCTGCAACCCCACACCTAAACAGGTTGAAATTTGAAGAACACTATATCTCTCAACAAGGTCTGATGTCCATAAATGACTACGACTTGATCTCATCAAACCTCATTATTATCTCGACCATCAAAATCAATACAAAATACCTATGGCTTGGGTAATTCGGTCGGCTTCAAACGATAGTCGCAGTTACTGTTGGACTTTTTAAACTCTTTGGGTGCGGGTTGCAGCCATGCGATCCGTTCTGCATGTCCATGAATAGGCTTTAGGCTGCCGACCCAAAGTTGCAAACCTCAGGTTTTTTCGCATGTGCAGGAAAGTTTAAGAAGCTAATCGTGCATTTTCTTAGTCACACAGTATTCGTACTCTAGCTATGTTCAACTACTGTTTACCAAGGCACGACGCAACAGAATTAAGAGCCGAGTCATAGTGGAGAGACGGAACATAGTGGAATGTCAAGGTCACATGTCTAGGGACATGAAGATACATCGAGCGTCCAAGCGGCTTATTGCAGCCCCAGGAGCGAGGCCTCCTTAGTCAGAATTCACAACACACCGAACTGGGTATGATTTCCGGTCGGCTAGTTGGATCCCCAGGGTAGTAGGGATCCCCTCAACGTGAGGTCCGGTCTATGAACAAGACATGTTTTGAGACACAACCTAAGTGCACACGTACAGGTCTCACGTGGAGAGACGGGATAGAATAGAGAGATGGGACGTACAGAGAGACGGAACATGATGGAGGGATGAGACATCGCATTGTGGAGACACGGGATATAGTCGAGCGCCAGGATATGGTTGGTCGAGAGGAAGCAGAAGTTATGCGACTACTGCACAAAAGTCCATATCTTGAGTAGTGAGGTGTAAAACCTGTAATACGTATGCGATTGGGCAAAAATTAGCGAGGTACCCTGCTGCCTCTTCCGTACATTCCGAGACACAGGCCTGGGCTGATCTTGAGCGACATTGATAAGGCCCAGGCTAACGTACGGGCACAAGTAAACCCAGTTTTAGCCCAAGCCACTTTCCATCCTTCATACGTCATACATCATGGTGAGGATAGAGCCCATAAACAAGGAATTTTACATAGTAATGTACTATATATGAACCAAAAGGTTCTGTAGACGTTAATACACCAGCAGTTGCGTTTCGAGCTATTATTAAATACCAGCAACTTGACGCCAGAACCATGATGGTATCACTCGTCACACGTCCTTAAAGCAACACAAATGAGAGACGCCGGAATCCCGTTGCCCTGGTAGGCCTCGGCGCCCGTGGTTACAAGACATATTTTGAGTGTCTCCAACGGAGCTCTTCTGTCACCATTGCAGCTATTTGGGACAACAACAAGAGCATCTTAGATTCCTTTGCCTCGCAGCATCCTGACATCCACGCGTATAGATTGATTGGGGATCTCCTGCGGGCTCACAGGCCCGACTTTGCTATTGTTAGCGTCCCAAACAAGTTTCACGTGGAATGCGTTTCGCAATTGCCAGTGGCAGGTGTCCCAACTCTGAAAGAAAAGCCCGTGGCCGAGTCAGCAGCAGAGTTTCAATATTTGTGCCAATTGTTAACCAAGACTGGGGTAGTCTTCCAAAGAAGATGACAGCCTAGATATGTTCATTTCAAGAGCCTGCTGCCCAAGATTGGCGAGATCGTCTCGGTCCGGGCCACATTGGCGGGACACTATGATCCGGCTGCCGAGGGCTGGCGCGTTAAGGACCAAGTCGGCACTTTTGTAAGTTTTGACCTTGCAAAGTAAGAAATCTAAAGATTAACAAGACCTCTGATGCCAAGGTTATAGCGTCGGCCTAGGGATAGGCACTGGTTGTAATTCCTCCAAGGGGGTTGATACAGCAACGTGGCCTCGCATCCTCGCCGAAGTGCCTGCGCTGTTGCTGCCGTCCTGGCAAGATCGACACGCCCCAGCCCCACGGCGGCACAAAGTGAAGCCAAGCCATGCCACAAGCGCTGGCTGGGTCGCTGCACATGCACACGACATCCCCTCCACCTTCTTTCCTCTTTTTGCTAGATACTGGTATCAATACCACCCAGGTTACACCAAGTCCGGGGCCGATTGGTTTCATCTACTTACACCATCCATCATTCAACAACTGTTCAATTTTTGTTCTCACCATGTGCTCTTCGTCTTTTACCCATTTTATTTTTTTCTTTCATAAAAATAAAATCTTCTCCTTGGTCAATTCCATGGGGACATGAGTGGCGATCTAGTCCATCGTTTATCACTGCCATGGTGGGCATGTCGCTTTTTACGGACCTATTCCTATATGCCATAGTGGTCCCGATTCTTCCATTCATCCTGCGAGATCGCTTTCAAATGCCGGACTCCCTTATTCAATCATACATATCCGGGCTACTTGCAGTCTATGCAGGAGCATCCGTCATCTTATCCGCTCCGTCAGGATGGGTCGCAAGCAAGGTCGGCCCTCGACAGCTTCTCCTTTTTGGCTTGCTAGTTTTATACAATGCAACCGCCAAGTTTGCGTTTTCATACAGCATCTTGCTGTTGGTGATTGCCAGGTTATACCAGGGCTTATCTACAGCGGTGGTCTGGACAACAGGTCTTGCCATGGTTCAAGATGTAGTCGCGCCAGAAGAGATGGGCAGGGTCCTTGGAACAGTAAGTGCAGGCCCGTATCAATGGCATCAACGATCATGCTGATCAAATACCCTACTTAGATATTTTTTTTGTTTCTGTTGGCCAACTTAGTGCCCCTGTGGCAGGAGGCATACTTTACGACAAAGGAGGCATGAATGCCGTCTTTGGAGTTGCTGCTGGACTCTTCACTATTGACCCCGCCATGCGGATTCTCTCCATCAGTGGGAATTTTCCAAGGCAGAATGGGGATCTTGTCTCTGAGGAATACGAACAGGAAACGGATGACCGAAGAAAACCTGCGATAGGAGGTCAAGAGGCGGATGAAAACAGCGCTCTTCAGGCCACAAACCTTGACCAGGAATATGTGGTTCAGGGAGAGCCTGGCCCCATTCTCTAGTCCATCCCTATTTTATACTGTTCTTTTCTTAGCACTCTAGGTTTCGGATGGCAATGCTCCTATCATTTTCTCAAGCATTGTTGATGGGGCCTTTGATGCCACTATCCCAACGGAAGCTGCTCGCCTCTTTCACTTCTCCTCATCACAGGTTGGCTTCCTGTTCACTGCACTAATAATACCCTTTATGGCAGTAGGTCTAGCTGCAGGACGAGTAGTTGATAGGTATGGAACTCGAGTCGTTGCAGTTAGTGGTTACGCCTTCCTGGTCCCTTGCCTCATTCTACTGAGACGTCCCAAGCTTGGAATAGTCGAAGAAACACACAACATTCTTCTATTTTGCGTTCTATTAGCAGTTAATGGTGTTAGCCTTTGCATCGTCAGCTCTCCTGGACCTGTTGAGGCAATCAATATAACAGCCAGATACAAGCTGCTAACCCGCAACTGTTTGCAGATAACGGCACATCTGCTCAACTCTTTGGTTTTGAATCGCTGTTTTATTCTACTGGACTAACATTCGGTCCTATTCTTGTGGGAATAGTGCGAATGAAGCTTGATTTTGGATGGATGTGTACTCTGTTTGGTATTTTTGCTGGTATCATAGCGATTTTATCATTCTTGGTTTTAAAACCAAAGAAATAAAATTAAGTCAATTTAAGATTAATTTATTATTATGAAATATGAATACCTAATTTGATTCCTCACGAAGCATAATCTATAAACCAGAACACGGTTGCCTTTATTATCCTTCCCTCTGTTTAGTGTAGCGTATGGCCACTCTCAACTCACCGGCAGATGGAGCATGATGACTGAATTCAACGGCCCTTCAACCTGAGGAATATCGTTAGGAATAGTAGCATGACCAACCTTGGGGACTCACCTTTGGTTCCTCTGAAGCAAGGAATGATGCTGCAATCCCAACAATACACTGCCCCTCTGGAACTTTCCCCACGGTCCAAGCATGATGACCTGGGCCGCCAAATTCCTTGCGCCTCCCTTTGTTGGTGCCAAACTATCATGATGTCAATAACCAGACTTCGTTCATAATGCCCTGTGAGTAGAAGTACAAACCATTATTCCGGTGAATTTACCGCTGCTCGGAACTCCAATCTCGGTAATCACTTCGCCATCTGCGCCATCAATGTCAAAGTCGCACACTTGGTCTTCCGACCATCCGTCTTGTCCCCGCCCTGCATATCTCTTTGGCTCCCAGTACTTCTCTACAAATTCGACGCGGAAGCCAAGGAGATCGAAGGTGGTTTTCGCAGGCTCAGCAGATGCAACGAGGATAGAGATGCGCGATATTTTTGTCACCTCTTTGACATCTTTTGCCCATAAGAGAACATGGTAGGGATCAAGACTATCCTCTGGATTGACAAGAGGCTGAGGAAATAAAGGCAAAAGACCCAAGGACGGGTGTGACCAGGCTGGTGCCGACATGCTGTAGGAGGCTCCGGCGGTTGGGACGAGAGAAGAGGGTGCCCAAAGTAGATTCTTGCCGATATTTTCGTTCGATATTCCGGGCTCTACGCTGCCTCTCAATTCCTTTGGGCATTCAATAATGCCTAGCCGCAGAATAGTACCGTCCTAATACCAGCTGTCAGCCTAGATGTGGTCCAAGCAACTCGCAACAAATCCTTACCAGATTCAATTGCCCCTCGAGGCCAATCAAGCAGTGTTCATTTGACACAACAAGAGGCCTGATGCCAACGCTGTTTTTGGTATTACCAAGATCATACTTGGGCCCAGATGCGAAGACGATCTAAGATGGGTTAGATAAAAACTGGTACACTTCTCAAAATGGTCAGTCGCTTACGCTAATACCCACAATGAAAGTCTCATCATGGTGTTGGGGACCTTTCCCGCGTCTCAAATGCAGATGCAGAGCAGATATCCACCCCGCATCATTGATGCGCACTGCAGCTTTGGACTGTCCCGGCTTCGCAGAGCCAAAACCCAGCATCCGCTGGCTGCCCTTCACAGCGAAACCTATCCCGGTTAGAGCGCCAGAATGGTTCCAAAACGTCTCCAAGACAGCCGCAGATTCGTGGATTTCCTCTCGTGAATATAGCCAATAGACCTTTTGGGTATCAAGCCCTCCTTCGTGTGCGTCCAAATGCGATACTCTGGCCATGTATGGACAGCGCGAGGTTTCCATCAAGACCCGGTCGGGCCGGTCATTTATGTTCCGCGCTTCTAGTTTATAATAACAGCTTGAGATCTGAGTGCATACATCCCAGATGCGCCTGCGGTTCGCAATGGAAAGGAACGGAACCCCAACACCGTATTTTGCGGCCGTTGCAGAGTTCAGCCACGCACACAATTTCTTGCAGTCGACGCGAGAAAGAGCTTCTCCCGTCAGAATACCATGTTGATCCCAAAGCCATGGTGTCGCGTTAGAGATCAGCCGTTTCCAGAACTCATTGTTGTTTGTGGCGTGGTAAACAGGTCGAGATACCTGAGAGAGTGACAGCGCATCACTCCCTGACAAGTAGCCAAGGATCAAGACAATGATCTGGGGCGTGAGCTTTGAGAGGCAGTCATTTTCTTGAGTCAATGGTCCAGAAATCGGTACTTTTTCATTTGCCTGAAAAACGCCCAAATTGATCTTGTTGGAGAGAAGCTCGCCAAAGTCATCGACCTCCAGGGGGTTACACACAGAAAACTATAACCCAGGTCAATTATCGACAGTTTGTGCACAGTTAAAAAGCCCATTCTTACCTCCTCGCCCGGAACCGGCTCCCAAAACTGATCAATGCCTGTAATGCTGCCATAGTCCAGGTCGAGATGGGTCCCGTGTTTCCAACTAATCCGAGACATGGTATCATACAGCACATCCTTGTCAATTGTGCTGCCTTCTCGCTCATGTGAAATTACTCTTGCCAGTACCTCATAGCAGGCATTGTGAAAAGGAAAGACTGACGTTCCGTCTGGGTCGCATGCCTCATAACTAACGATGTGTCAGCGTGGTTCAATCATGCCCAATATTTTACAGCTAACCAAGAGAACAATGCTATGTCGGGTTGGTTGGGATCTGCATAGGGTTAATTATTGTTGTTTTCAAGGTTTTCGTGTCCAAGAGTCTACTTGCCATCCCCCATCGCAACTTTGATAGCACCCTTTGCGTCATTCGTTAGCGCGCTTGGTCACACGCAGCTTGAAGAAACTTACATAGCTTTCATAGCCTGCCGCGCCGGCAATGAATGATCTTTCAATTCTTTTCAGCGGCTAGCTTTTACGTAGGAGCATGCAACTTACCTGCTTGCTCCATCTGCATTCGGGTTGAACCCTAGACATCGAACATGACTCAACCACTCCAAGGTATGTTCACTCACGATGCGGGGATCATAGCTTTGATCTTCATCCTCAGGGTACCAATCTTCTTCTTCTTCTTCTTCCTCATCTGGGCGCCAATCGCCCCCAGCATCTTCATCATCTGCGTCACCTTCGGCGTCTTCAACGTCGTCTTCCTCATCAGACTCAGACTCAGAACCCGAGTCACTGATTTCCCCTTCTTCGCCACGTCGATTCTCCATCTTGGATCGCTTCTTGGCCACCCGGCGATCGCGCCTCGCCAGGGCCTGCGCATTCATAGATCCGATCTGCGGCTTCCCAAGCGAGCCGCCGCAGAGGGCACAAAAGCAATCAAACGATCCCATGATGGCGCCAAGGCTTGCGGCACGAGGGAAAGTCACAGTATCATGAGACAAGAAAAAGCGGGCAACAGTAGCAAGATTGTGGGATTGAGCCAAGGGAAGGCAAATACATCAGCGGGCATCTCCCGCCAGGCGAGTTGCTTGGCAACGACTAACGAGTGCACTAGCATGGAGCGAACCAATGTTGGGTTGGACCTTCAGCCGGCGCTGGTTAGACGACATGATTAACAAAAAAGGGGATAGCGTGTGTGTGGGTGGGTTTACAAAAAAAAAAAGAATTTGTTGCCAGAAGCAAAAATGTGATTCCGCCCGGGATTGAACCGGGGACCTTCTCGGTGTTAACGAGATGCCATAACCAACTAGACCACAGAACCGGGTGTTTTTGTTGGAGTCAGGTCTCACAATTAGGGTTCATCCCACAAGTACGGCCATCGCATCATGACTTGGACTCATCGCACCTCGGTTGTTTACTAAAAAAAAAAAAATGTGTACCCACACACAACCATCATGCCGATGCCTCGTAGTATTATCTTTCTTAGGGAGATGCCTTGTACAAGACACCAGATCCCACGTATATAAACCCCTTATAAGGTACATGTAGGTTTTGTAATGTAAAGATGCATCATTCAGACTCCTTAACCCATGCTGTGCCAATAACAAAACCCTTCGCCATCATCATCAATCGCGTCTCAAGCTCTCAGCAACATCATATTACAAACACGGGCGCCGTTTTCTACCTGTAAAACAAAACAGCCCCAAAGCCGTCACTCGCTCACTCGGCCTTTTCGACTTGCGAGAGGTACAGCTGCTGCACTGCGGCAGGGTTTCCCCTCGCCGCCAGCAACGACTCCAGGAGAGATCCAATCTCGGGGTATATCCGCTCAATGCTGGCCAAGCCTTCGGGCCCCAGCTGCACCACGACGCCAAACATGTGCGCCAGCCGCGCCGACTCGGTGTTGCGGCTGACGGCCGACTGCAGGCGCTGGATCTCGGCGTCGAGCGCGCTGCAGTCCTTTTCCGCCGCGTGCAGCTCCTCCCTGGCGCGCTCGAGCTTGTCCGCCTTGGAGCTGATGGCGGCTTCCTGCTTCTTGACCTCGTCAATCTTGGCAGACCGGCGAGAATCGTAGCTTCGGATGGCCTGGGCAATTTCCGGGGGCAGCGTCATGTTGTTCTCTTGCAGGGCTTGGAGCTGCGGCGCCAGCGCTTCCTGAGCTGCCGTCTCCTCGTGCAGGCGGTTGAGCTTGGCCTTGGACTCATCAAGGTCGTCCTGGAGCAGCCGAACGCTTCCTTGGCAGTTCCTCAGCTTGCCCATGGCTTCCTGGTGTATGGTTCGGTGTGGGAATATGTCTTTTTGTGCAGAGGCAAGGGATTCGTGTAATGATCGGGTGTGGGAGTCGATGGCAGACGTAAAAGTGGCGGCAGCCGACTGTAGCGGCTCATGAGGGCTGCCTGCGTAGAGAGAACGAGGAGGGCTAGGTTGTGGGTGCTATGCAAGGGTTAGACTCGAGTTATTTGAGCAAAAGTGAGGGTTACAAACCGAATTGTGGGTGGGCAATGAAGGCGTCATGTGAAATGCGGCCATGGGGGAACTGAAGAGCATCAAGCTCTGTGCCGCCGAGAGGCGAGAACCCTCGGGCGAATTGGGCCGAATTCTCTTGTCTTCGTGAATTGGTATTTCAGACCCGGATCTCTTGAGGGCCTTGATGTTGCGAGGTTGCGGGGGGGAAGGTGGAGGAGGATCCGGAGCAACGGTAATGGACGAGGCCAAGTACTCGTCGCTGCCCTCGGGCGAGGTGACATGGCGAGAGGATGGGCCCGGCGGCGAGCTGGGCGAGTTCTGGCTGTTGGCGCGGCGTCTCCTGCCCGACCGGCGCTCCGAGAAGCCGTTCTCCTCAGCGTCGTCGGGCTTGCGTTCCGGGCCAGGCGAGGTTTGCGATGGCTTGACGAAGCGCTTCTTGGCGGCGTGGACGTCCTGGGCCATCAGCTTGCCCGTGTACGAGGGCTTGCGGTCGCGTGCGAGCGACTTGCGCAGCTCGGCGCGCAGGCCCTCGAGCGACTCGCCGGGGTCCTTGGCGACGTGCTCGACGACGAGGGCGAGGTCCTCGAGCAGGTTGATGGCCCAGATCTTGGGGGGCGACTCGGGCACGATGTCCCAGGGCCAGACGCCCATTGCGCGGTAGATTCTGCGAGCGGCTCGCGCGCCGCGCACCTGGAGGCTGGATCCGTACGGCTCGGGGATGCGCAGCGTGTCGGATGAGGCTCCGTCGGCGTCGGCCTGGGGCCGGGTCGACGGCATCGCGTGTCCAGCGTCGGTGCGGTCGGGCGCGTGGCGGGCGCGGGCGTTCAATTCCAGCCGTCCGTGTCTTTGTTTGCTTGTCGCGCGCAGGAGCAGAGTGAGGAGGTCGTCCCAGTTAATGCCAGCTGCGGCCACGGCCCGTGAGGCGGCCCAAAACACACGATTGCTTGCCAGCTGCCAGCCCCGGCGCACATGATGCGATGGAGATTGCACCTAGCATGGGAGCTACCTCATGTGTAGTCACGTGACTGCGTCTCACTGCTCCCCCGCCATCATGATGAATCAAAGAGCTGCATGGACCACTGGGCACGGGATGCCATCATGGGAATCTGCTAGGCCGGCTATTTGAGAGTCCGTCTAGATGGTTTGCTCGTCATTTTCTGCCCGGTGCGAGGTTGGGACGCGGCCCTTGGGCACAGCAAAAACCTGCCTCAGCCGCGAACCACGACCTGGAGGAAAAAACAACGGCAGGGTACCCGCTGCCAAAATCCATGCCTGCAACGAATAAAAAGATGAAAAAACATTTTGATTTTCATACATGTCCATCATATTGTCTCTTGACAACCGTTTCATCATCCATGGCCATGTGCACGCGTGATGGTTTGAAACATGACAGCCTCACTCTTCAGCCCAAGTGGAACTGTCATCACCATCAGCTCGCCTTGTCATTGGTCGAGTCACCATGATCTCGTACTTTTTCTCGTCTCATATTTCTTTCAATTTCAATTCCATCCATATTCAGAGTTAAAAAAAATGCATTCTATTCATCAACTACCAAATATTATTCATTGGGGCCGCTAGCTCCCTATTTATTTATTAACCCTGTCGTAAAAACCCTGCACAGCCTTGTCCATCATCGCCTTGACCTTGGCTGATGACAGCTTCTCCTTTCGGTCAAACGTGTAAACACCGTTTACCTCCTGCTCAATATCGGCCCTATATAGATAATTAGTCAAATGATGATTCTCGACATGTTGGATGGCAGAAATTCTTACAGCTGTGTGTACACAAAGGCGCAGGCGATTCCGCCGTCAACAACACCCTTGACCAGCTTCTCAATTCTCTTGAGCAGGTCCTCGGGGTCGGTGGCAGTTGTGTAACCCCAGTCTCGGTTATCTTCATCACCCTCGGGCTTCTTGGCGGGCGCAATGTTGACGCCACCAAACTCAGTGTTCATGACGGGGGCGCCAGGGAGATGCTGGGCGCCAGGGTCAACGCCTGGGATGGGGGCCACGAATACCTCGCGGTCAGCCTTCTTGGAAAGGATTCCCTCGAGGGTGGAGCAAGTCTTTTCCAGCTCTGGGCCATCACTGTAGTCATGGAAGGTGCTGAGATCAGTAACAACGTGCTCCCAGCCGCAGTTGTCGTTGATGCTTCTGGTATTATCAAGCGACCTAGAAATGCTTTGTTAGGTTTGATTCCTACACGTTTCAAGTTCAAGGGGGTCTTACTTGGTGAGGTAGTATAGTTGGCGGATATGGTTGCGCTGGTCAACGTTGTCCTTGAGAGAAGTGTAGGCCCAGCTCTCGTTGACGGGGGTCCAGGTGACGATGGAAGGACGGTTGATGACCAGCTTGACGGCCTCGGTCCATTCAGCGTTGAAGCGATCAACGTACTCGGAGCTGAACTGGTAGGCATTGGCCATCTCGCCCCAAACCAAGTAACCGAGCTTGTCGGCCCAGTAGTAGAAGAGAGGGTCCTCGACCTTTTGGTGCTTTCTGCAGCCGTTGAAGCCCATCTTCTTTGACAGTTCAATATCCACCTTCAGACTCTCCGGGGTGGGAGGAGTCATGAACGTCTCTGGCCAGTAGCCCTGGTCCAAGCAAAGAGCCTGGAAATAGGGCTTGTCGTTGAGCCTCCACAAGCCGTCGCCCTTGGTCCAGTTGATGGATCGCATGCCGGTGGTCGTGTTGACCACGTCTAGAGTCTCTCCGGAGTCGCCCACCAATCGGATGGTCAAGTCGTAGAGCTGAGGGTGCTCGGGAGACCAGAGCGCAAGGCCGTCACGCCAAGCAAACGCATCGTCCTTGGGTGCGTCCTTGAAGACGGATTCCGGGAGGCTGGACTGCTGGGCCTCGGACAGGCGCAGGTTGAGCTCGACAGAGGCAAAGTTGCTCTCCCGCGCCACGTTGATCTTGTCAGACTTGGCCACCGAGACGCCCGCAAAGCTAGCCTCGATCTCAACACCCACATTCTGGCCAGCGCGGCGACCGACTACGAAGATGTCGCTGCGCAGAGCTCCAGACTCAATGTCGTTGGACTTGATGACGGTGCCGTGGCTGCTGTCGGCAATTCGAGCCACGGGGACCACCTCGAGCCAGACGTTCTGCCAGATGCCGCCCGAGGGAGTGTAGAAGATGCTCTCGGGCTTGGCGGCCCAGTACTGCTTTCCTCGAGGCTGTGTAAGATCGTAGGCGGAGTCGTAGACACGGACCGTCAGGCGGTGGCTGGTTTCGGCATGGGCGTCGACGGCGTCGGTGACGTCGAGCTCAAAGGGGACGTGGCCGCCGCGGTGGCCGCCGACGTACTTGCCATTGAGCCAGACCTTGGCGATGTAGTCGACGGCGCCGAAGCGGAGGACCAGGCGGTGGCCCGTCTCCTTGTCCTGGGCGGTGCGCAGGTCGCTGATGGAGCGCTCGTACCACAGCACCTCGTGGACGCCGCGGTCGTTGATGCCCGAGGCGGGCGACTGGAAGACGAAGGGGACCTGGATCTTGGTCTTGGAGTGCGCGGCCTGCGCGCCCTTGGCGAACGTGTTGTCTTTGATCAGCTCCAGCATGTCGCCGACGATGCCCTTGGTCACGGACTCGCTGACTTCGGACGCCTTGTCGCGGGCGCTGACGCCGGTGATGGCCACCTTGTCGGGCAGGCCAGAGTGCTGCCACAGCGCTGAGAGGCCGACATCGTCGTCGTCAAAGATGAAGTCCCACGGCCCATTGAGCGACTCCCACCGGAGAGGGTTTCGCTGGAAGTCGGGGCGAGGGTAGGTGGCAGGCTGCGGGACCGTCATGATGCTGGAGATGATGGATTCTGGGGGGGCTGTTTTACACCAGGATACCAGTCCTGGAGGAGAGAGAGAGAGAGAGAGAGGATGGAACGGGGAAAGAGGAATCAAGGGAGACGACAAAGGGTTCAAGTAACCGCACAGTATCTCCAGCAATGGACACCGTTCCCAAGATTAATAAATACCAGCCTCATTCACCGACGGGTGGTTCGTCAGCTCGTGTTTGGAGGTGAGGGGCAGCCATCGCGGTGGGGCTCGAGAGCCCATGAGACGGTTGCAACCAGCAAGGACGGCGCCTCATTGCATGGCGAGCACTCGGGGATCATCCGCCAACTCCACACGTTTGCGCTGAATTGCCGTCGAGTGGCGCCAGCCTCGCTTGGAGCGGGCAATGGCATTGTTTCAAGAAGACAGCTTGTTAGCACCGGAGCCCACTTTATTCGACATGTCCGAGGGAACAAGAGGGGTTTTGGGCCTGGCTACGCCGAGCTATCGCTAACAGCGGGGAATAAATTGGAGAGCTACGTCACTGTGCACTGTAGAATGTGCTGTGTGCGCCGTGTGCCTTGGGAGCTCATGGATGTGCGCCAAAAACTGCCGGAAAGGATGGTGTGCTGGCACTTTTAGCGTGCTGTCTCATGCTCACGCAACGTCCACCGTTGATCAAGGATCGAGCTGGTTGAAACACTCTGTATCCCTTTGAGTGCGGTAAGCCTGCATCGAGGTACCGCACCTCAAACATAACGCGAAAGGACAACATTATAAAAACATAACATAACCTTAGGTAAGTAAAACTAATCCTTAAGAATAATACTATAGTCTAGCCTAAAAAGAATTATATATCTTCAAACTAGAGGGTTGCAGCCGGCAACCTACTTTGCTCAGTACTTGAGTGCAGGCTTGCCGCACTCAAAGGGATAGATTGCATCACTAGGCTATTTGTTTTCTGTTGTAGCCAATTGTGGGCTGTGGATTAGGAATTGGTCACCACTCTTCACACACTTGCATTCATTTCTTTATTTATTTACTTGGTGACCCTCGCGACACAATCAGGCTAAATAATTTGGACATCAAAGCTTGTATGATGGAGTCTACATGGCCCAATTGACCAGCACATCCATGAAAAGTAAACGAAGATCCCAAAAAATACAACCTGGATCCCTCTGACCATCCATTGAAGATCTGCAATCACAAAAAACCCTAAAAGACCGTGATGCAATCTCAGCTCCGACGATTGTCTCCTACCCTGAAGCTGCTCCACATGGACAGCTCCACCTAAAACTCTTTCCTATCATGTTACATATGAGGTACACTTCTGTATACTACTGGACCAACATTCACAATACAAAGGACCAAGATTCCCAATAAAAACATTACTATATGAGATTGGATGACTGCGCTTGTCGTGAGATATCTAATTATAAATAATAAATACGGCATTGAAAGTGTGTGAACATAAGACCCGGCCTTTTTTAATTTTCGCTTCCCAAGGAACTCCAAACGAGTGAGTGAGTGACAGAATTGAGTGAGTAGACTAGATAGAGATATTACCGCTCACGTAGCGTGTCGGAGCCGCCAGACGATGACGCGCTCACCCTGCGGATCGTCTTGAGCGTCTTGTCGGCAAAGGCGCCCGAGGCGTCGAGGAACGAGTTGCGGCCGAAGCTCAGCGCGCCGAGGCTGGGCGACGGGCTCGGGTTCTGCGCCTCAATCTTGGTGTGCACGCCCAGCATGGCGCCGTCAAAGGGATTGCGCCGGCTCTCGTCGCTGTCTCTGCTCTCCACTCGCTGCTGCGCGCGGGCCTCGGGTGTGCGCCGCCTCCTCCAGAAGAAGAAGGCCGAGAGCCCAATCAGCACGAAGCCCACGATGGCTCCCACCACCACGCCGGCCATGGCTGCCGTCGACAGGCCGCCCTTGGAGCCGCTTCCGCTTCCGCCGCCGCTGCTTCCTCCGGACCCGCTGTCCCCCGAGCTCCCGCTGCCGCTTCCGCTACTGCCGCCAGTCGAAATGTAATAGTCCTTGGCGTTGCCCTCGGTGTTTTCGATGCCTCCCGTGCTCGACTTCCTCTCCTTCTTGTCGTGGTTTCCTACGCACGAGTACTTGCCCTTGACAATCTTTTCCACGTTCTGATCGAACCAGTAGCAGTCCATCGAGTCGCTGCCCACCACCTTGAAGTCGCCCGAGACCTCCTCGAGGCCGAAGAACTCGACGTTTGTGAACGAGCCCTTGAGCGAAATGGTGCGCGCCGTCTTGAGCGCGTTGGCCGTAAAGTTGGTGAGCTTGTCGTTGGTGTTGATGGCAATGTCGCCCACGGCGCTTACACGGGGGAGGGAGAAGGTGGTCAGCGCGTCGTTGCCCGTGACCGTGATACTTTCGCTGATGGTCTTGACCAAGGGCACCGTGAACTCTTCGGAGCCGATTGACGTAAAGGAAATGGCGCCGGTGACGTTACTGAGAGCGGAAAACATGATTTCGGATGCCGAGCTGATGGTCGAGGACGAGTTCTTGCTGCTACCGAGCGACGACAGCGCGGGAAAGTAGAGGGTGGCGCTGTCTGCGTTATCCGAGTAGGTGATGGTGTCGGCAAACTCCAGAGCCGACAGGCTAAAGACCTTTAATGCCGGGTTGCTGTAGACGTTGATGTCGCCGTTTACAGTCTTGAGCTTGGGAAACGACACCGAGTCGAGAGCATCGTTGTTCTGGAGAGCAAAGCCCTTGTTTGCGGTTGTGTAATCCCCCACGGTGAGCGTCTTGAGGTCGGTGTTAGTGTCGACGGAAAAGTCCCCGTTGGTCGTCTGCAGACCACCGAAATCCAGCGTGCTCAACGACGTCGTGCTGTATATCCGCATCGTCTTCCCCACCTGCAGACCGGTGCCGTGCGTGACCGACACGGACCCAAAACCGCCCGTTAGAGCATAATCCTTGGCTACGGATGTGAGAGCAGGGAACTTGAGCTCGAAGCTCGCAATATCGTTGGAAGTGTCCGTGTTCCAGATGGTGAGCTCGCCGCCGATCGATTTGAGCTTGCTGGCCGAGACAGTCGTTTTCTTGGGCTGGTACGCTGGGTAGATGACGAGGGCGCCGTCGACTCCGCTCACGGTGCCCAGGTCGAGCGAGGCATCGCTGGATGACCACGACGAGCCGTCATTATTCATAAGGAGTGAAAGTGCGCCATCGATGGTGCTACATGTCGAGATGCTGCTGGCGTCGTCGGGAGATTCGATGCTGGTTTGATTCGAGGAAAGATTGCAATCTGGGAGAAGCAAATGCCCAGTCAGTCCACCTTCTCTTGCCCGTCCCTTTTCTTTCAATCCTACTCACCAGCCATGGCTAGATGTCTCGTCAGGAACAACGACGCCGCCACGAGGGCGACGTGGGATTTCGGAGCCATCTGTGACTCGCAACCCCCATCTGGCTCCGGGCAGTCGTCGTCAATTGAAGTCGTCGAGAAGCCGTCAAACGCAGAGAGGCCCTTATTCGCCGGGAGGGGGGGGGCGAGAGGGGGCCCGGCTTCTTTTATTCATCTCGCGTAGCTCGCAGTGCCAACAACCACACGCACCCTGGTCGCGGTGAAATTGCCATCGGCTGGTCCCTTTTCTGGGCAGGGAATCGTTAGCTCACGCCATGGCCTGACGCTAAAAGGAGACCTTGGCCCGGCCAGTGCAACCATGGCGCCCAAGCTCGCCAGGGGTCAGGACACCCTCTCCTCACCAAGTCCCTGACTAAAAGTCTTCAGCGCAGCAGATATGGGGTAAACTCCCGCGCCAAGTGGGCGTCGGCTTGGCTGTTCCTGTGCTAGCTCGCAAGCCCCGATGCGCTGCAGCATCTCACTCAATCACAATCAACGGCCTGCATAAAATTCCTCCGTAGAGTTGCCATGGGGCCCGGTCAATTTATGGATCCCCTTCTGCAGAGTTGCTTTTTTCGCGAGCTTTCGCGAGCATTTGCGAGCCGAAAAAAGAAAACAGGCCTTGTTTTGGGGGCGGTGTCAGTGTCGGGGCTATTGTTGTCATCGCAAAGCCTCACCGGACGCCATGAATCGGGACGGCAGACGTGGTCACGATAACCTGCAGTGCAAAGTTGCTCAGGCCCAGCCACCCGCCTCTCTGGGTCGTTCGCGTTCCCGACGAGCTGGTGCAGCGTCATTTAATGATAAATTGTAGCCGAAGCCGCGGACGTTTTGATGCTCTGTGCTCGACTTGCTCTGTCTCGCATAAAAGGGGAACTGTGGGGCAGGCACAATTCCATCTCGCGTGGCATAAAACGGATCAGCTTAATACGAGAATAGCTAGCATTATACGTAGTTGCAGATCTTGACGGCAATCCCGTCCAAGTACGGTCCACGCAATACGGCCGGTCTGGACCGTGCAGTCCGTCGGGGGCGTCAATTTCAGGTGCCGCTCTGGGGCCTCATGGCGTGGTTCTGGCGATGAGCTGTGACAAAGTCACCTTTGTGCGATGTCAGTGGCGTTCGCTAGTCTCTCTGCTTGATGCCATCTTGGACGCGCGGAGAACGCGCTGCCATCGCATTTTCATGACAACGGAGGTAACGGGACCGAGAGACGAAACACTCAGTGACATCTCTGAATGAGGCTTGACTACCGAGCCGTTAGTCCAGCAAATGGCAATGCTGCAGAGGCTAAAGAGCTCCGCATGACCGACTGAGACATAATCTTCACCCCCCGGGCTGAACACGGGAAACATGTTTTCTGTTTCTATTCCGCCAAGCCACACAATGCTTTTGATAAAGCCGACCAACACGATTGGCCAATCTCGTTTCTTCCGGAATCACCCTCGTCCGATTCCTTTTGTTTCTTTTTCGAGGCTTGCCCTAATCCCCGCTCAGCTGACCAGGCCCGATGAAGCGGTCACAAAACAGAAGTTTGCGAGAATGTCTCTCGGCTAAAGTCGAGACTCTTTACATTGGTCTCTGTTGGTTGTGTCTCATGAGTAAGTTGCAGCTTTTCAGAAATAGCATCGTAGGCCAAATGAGTAATCTGTAGTCTGTAATTCCGCGCAATACTCGCTCTGAGTTGCGGCCGATGCTGAAGCAAGGAGGCTCTTTGGAATTACATCATCTCGGCGGGATGGAGGCGAATGGGGCATTGTGCTCACTAACCCACTTCAGCACGGGGGCACAGATTACATTTCCAAGCATTGGCTACACTGATTAGCTTGAAATAGGGTTTAAAATCTTGGCAATTTCTCAAAGCGTGACGAGTGTAGTAGACAAATCTCAGCTTCGCGAGCTCACGCTTATGGCGTCAATAACTCCTAACGCATTTGACTGTTGCAAACAAGGCCATTTGTGTAAGCAAAATTAAGGTTTGATCTCGTCTTAGGTGATAGTTAGCGCCTAAACCCAGCCAGTTGCAGTTCTTAGCCGGTGTCGAGTACGTGCTGAGCATCTGGGTGCATGTGACAACAAGAGAATTCCATGCCTTCGAATTCTGTTCTCGGGGATCATGACTCGTTAGCTTGGGAGCGAGGGCAGGGATAGAATACTAAATGCGAAGATTGATCCGTTCGTGATTGTTTTTTTGGTGAACCCAGGCCCGAAAAGCGTGGCGCAGTTGAAGGAAATCTTAGTATTTCGGAACTGGCCGGAGGGTCTACCAGTGAACTCGAGGTCACGCCAGTATATTGATGCTGTGGAGTGATCTATATCGGCAACTGTGGTCATGACAGACTTGCTTATATATTGTTGATATCGCGTCCTTGCTTTTCTCTTCCCTCGTGTTGTCCTGGGATAACCTGCACCGCACGTGGTGCATTAATATAATCATCTTGCCTGGTTTTGTGCTCTAATCACACACGATGGCCTCGTAATACTTTAATCTTCAGGTGGTCTGATTAGCTAAACAGGACAGATGATGGGTGCGACTGAGCAGCATTTTCTAATGTTATTTAATAGTCGTTGCTGGCCTCGACCACGAAGTTAATATTTGTCCCACTTGCTTTAACCTAGCAATCGAAATGATTATGAAAGCATTGCTTGCAAAGAGCATAGCTGTATTCTGTTTGAGTTACCAATTCCTCCGTGAAGAGTTTGATTCCAACTAGAGCTTGACGGCATGCATGGATCAACTCCTATGTAGGCGTAGCCATTCCCTAAGACCACCCTGGATCGCCCACTAGGCTGAGTCTCAAAATAAAAGCCTATGTTGCCCGCTGAGGATTTGATTCCATAAGTACCAGTGCCAAGCCCGCCGGTGGCATAGACGCTGGAGTAGTAGGACGAGCTACCACTGGAACTGGTCATTGAGTTGATTCTACTGTACTTGTAGAAGCGCTTGAATTTGTGGCAGTTGGAGAGCGATGATTGGCTCGTGGATGGACATATTTATCGGGAAGAGGATGGAGCTAGAAATAGGCAAGTGAGGTGGATTGCAGTATGTTGCGAATATATCAAGATCTCCAATCAGAGAAATATTTCTTTGGGCATAAAATTTGCCAAAGTTCTGCCAAAGATTATACCATCCGCGTCCGGGGCTTATGTGGTGCATCGCGTTTCCGCCTCCAAGGATGAATGTGGGGGTCGATGTGATCATTGTGATGTACGCGCCGAGCGCCGAAGTCTTTGCAACTTGGGCAAATACTATTGAGCATTCCAGCAAAAAAGGTGGGAACCAGGTATTCGATAAGCTGTAGTAATGAAGAAGGCAGTTTGATTTCTTTTTTGTATTTTTTGGAAATTATATTTTTTGGGGCTTGCCGCAACCATGCCTTTGGACTCATCGCTATTTGCCCACACACCACAGCTTAAGATCTGCTGCAAGTCTAAGCAATGATCAAGGCGACAAAAGCATGAAACAAAGCGAGAAAATCTAGCCGCAGAGGGGGCTGCGCATGGCTGCATTATGCGTACGTACGAATCCCGAGATGATCTGAAATTCATACCAACTTTCTGTCTCGCACATGTCCGTCTTCCTCGCCGCTCTCGACATTGCCACTGTAACAACGACGCTGCCGACAATCCCTGACTACTTCAAATCCGCCTCCGGCCACGCCTGGGTTGGGTTTGTATTTTCATTGGCTGCTGCATCCCTCACTCCAAGCTGGGCAAGTTCAGCGACATCGGGGGTCGCAAGCCGTGCTCCCGGCTGCTGTTGCCGTATCCTTCGCGGGGAGTGCGCATTGTGGTGCCACAATTTTCCATGCTAGTAGCTGGGAGGGCTGTCCAGGGTGCCGGAGCTGGTGGTCTGCTCGCCTTGACCAATATTGTGATTGGTGATTTGTTTCGCAAAGGTTGGTTTTACGCATGGGAATTCATTTTCGGCCCGTTTGCTCATTACGCACCATGCAACTTTAGAGAACGAGGAAAGTACTACGGAATGATTGCCATGGTGTGGGCAACCTCCTCCTCACTCGGGCCGGTTCTCGGGGGAGCCCTCTCCAAAAATGCACCGTGGCGATGGTGCTTCTACATCAACCGTAAGAGTGACAATCCACATTGAGTTAAAAAGGCAGCTGACGGGGATCTAATTTCAATATCCGCTACTGCAATTGCTGTAATAGCTTTTACCTTGAAGCTCAAGACTCCGAGGACACCCTTGATTGCTGGAATCGAGGCGGTTGACTGACTGGGCAGCCTTTCGATCACTGGCGGCACCATCATGTTTTTACTCAAGTGTAGTGGCGCTGGCTGCAAATGGAGCTCAGAAACGGTCATCTGTCTCATTGTGGCAGGATTGCCGGCCCTGGCTCTCTCTCTCCTCGTGGTTGCACGCTGTCGTGTGATTACTACGCACCTTTTCACAAACGTTTTCATCATGACCGTCACGTTTGTCGCTTTCTCCTACGGCATTGTATTCACACAGGTTTTTTATTTTCTTCTGCTTTGCTTTTAGCCAGTTCTTGGCGAGGAGCCATTGCTGTCAGGAGCACTGCTGCTTCTGTTCGCCCTTTCTCTAGCCCTGACGGCTGGTGCGGCAAGCGTTGTCCCCAAAGTCACCGGCCACTACTTGTGGCCTATTGGTATAAACTTTGCGCTTGCAGCTGGCTGTGGCCTGCTGTATAACCTACCGGAGTCGAAAACGTGGAGCAAAGTTGTTGTCTACCAGATTATCGTGGGAGTGAGGGTCAATTTCTAGCCGCCATTGGTCGCATTGCAAAGCGATGTTTCCGCCTAGGACAACGCAACTGCTACTTCCACCTGAGAAATATTGCATCTGCTACTGTAGTTGTGATGGGGTCGGTGGTTTTTGCAAATAGAATGACGGCTCGAGTGGCGAGCTGAGCGGGCAGATTGGCGACGAAGCGGTGGCCAAGGCATTTTCTGGCAGGAGCGCGCAAGCTGATGTCTTCTTGATCAAGACGCTAGACAGTTCAAAGAAATCGGTTGTGCGTGAAGCGTACCTGCGAGCAATTCAAGACGTATGGATCGAGAGTGTCTATCGTAGCGGGCGGCCTCATGGCCGTTCTATTTATAAAGAACAAGAAGCTGGAGCAGGAACACACCGAAGTCATGATGGGACTGGAAGTAGTGATGATAGGTGGTGATGAAGTTGAGAGAGGGGACGAGACGATGCAGTCAAACTGAAGTATGATTTGGGGTGATAAAAAGGTTGAAGTATAAAGGAATTAGCTCGCCTGGCTTTTTTAGTAACAGTAGAGCACATTCGGCGACTACTGTATTCTGCATGGAACAATAGAGGTGATTGCTCGGCCTTGCACATGCTCGAGATATTGTCTCTCGGCACCACTCATTTGCACCATGCCGATGCCGTAGGAAGGCGGCGTTGATGTCTTGTATTGTTCAGCTCTGCCTTGGCATGTAGGAACAGGTGTGTGCCACGGGAACCTGGTGCCTCGCTGCCGCGTTACATAGGAATCATGCCATCTGGGGTGTCACCAGCCAGTGTGGCGGCCCCTTTGCTGGCCAATCCGAAGGGCTCAGTCGTTGGCGACGCTCAAGTCTGCTCCCGATGATCCGCTAGGGCCAAGCGAGCTGCTGTTGGTGGAGGAACCCAGGGTGATGGATTGCGGGGAAGCGAGCCGAAAACTGGGAGGCACAGTTCGAGGGGCGAGGGCGGAATGACGGGCCGGCCAAGCTCTCACGCCAATCCTTGGCGACACTCTGGAGTGGCTGCTATTCCCGCCAGAGTCAGCGGGTCGGCCAGCCGAGCAAAACAGCCGCGATTCGATGCCACGCGAGGCTCAGCTTCTGCAGCGAGGCCGAACCCAGATACATGGCTTTTTTAGCTTGATGCCGCGCGAGGCTCAACGGCGAGGGGAGCCGAAAACAAAAACGAAATCATTGACACGACAACTAAACCCAGCGCCAGCCCTGGCCAGCCCTTCTGCGTTGAGAGATGGACTACACGAGCACCCTGGGCCACTGGAATTTCTCCTGGTGCATGCCTTGCGGAACGTAGAGTCCGACGGCCCTGTGCATATGGCGGAGCGGCGCCGAGTCTGGAATAATGGCTGATTTCGTTTCGGACTCGCAGAGCATCCAACCCGAAAGCCAATCACGGTCCTGGATGCACACAGGCCTGTGTTGCAATCGGCCCTGTACTGTTGCATCTCGCCTTGATAAATAATTAAACCATCGACCTCCTTGTCTGTTTGAGAGACGCAGCACCCAGCCAGCTTCGAGCAACTTGTTCATCATTGACGTTTTTCTCTCTCCTTCAAGATGGGCTCCTCCTCGATACATGATGAAAAAGATGTAAGTTGGATTTCAAACAATAATGCACTTAAATGTATTGTCTTGGATAATGCGTATTGACTTGGTGGACGCAGCCCGACTTTGCCCCCTCGGTGGCGGTCACCAAAACAGCCATTGGAGATGAAGGCTTCCAGCAGGCCATGATCAAGGAGCCGCCGCCAAAGATGGCAGCCCCGATCCTCATCATCGCCAGTTTTGTCGCCTTCTGCTGCTCGACTGCCAACGGATACGACGGTTCTCTCTTCGGCACTCTGCTCTCCAACAAGAAATTCAAGGAATTCTTTGCCGTGGACAATGCTGGAATTGGAGCCGGTATGCCCCCTTGAACCCCTAGTCAGTGACTCACGGCTTATTTTCTTTTTCTAGGCATTGTCACCTCCATGTACCAAATCGGCTCTGTTGTGGCTATTCCCTTTGTTGGACCCGCCATCGATACATGGGGTCGAAGGGCCGGCATGACGATTGGTTCGGCCATCATTGTCATCGGCGTCATTATCCAGCTCACCACCATCATCACCGCAAGCGTCGATCAATTCATGGCCGGACGATTCTTCCTCGGTTTTGGCGTCAGTATTGCTGCCGCTGCTGGACCCGTCTACGTCGTCGAAGTCTCCCACCCTGCCCACCGCGGTGTCATCACCGGCCTGTACAATGTCATGTGGCCCGTTGGAGCCATTGTTGCCAGCGGTGCCGCGCGAGGTGGCCTAAACTACGGGGGAAACACGTCTTGGATGATTCCGGTCGGCCTCCAGCTGATGTTCCCTTGCGTCATCCTCTTCGGCGCCATGTGGCTCCCCGAGTCCCCGCGCTGGCTGTACACGCGCGGCAAGCAGCAGCAGGCCACTGAAAACCTGGTCAGGCTCCACGGACACGGCAACCCCAACAGCGAATGGGTCAAGCTCCAGCTTACCGAGTACGAGCAGCATCTGGAGATGGACGGCAGCGACAAGAAATGGTGGGATTACCGTGCCCTCTTCGCCACGCGTGCTTCCTTCTACCGCCTCACTTGCAACTGCCTTGTGTCTCTCTTTGGCCAATGGGCTGGTAACAGTATGTTCTTTCTACCCTCCAGGTATGCAGCAGCGAAGCAGAAGGCCCGAAGCTAACGCTGTGTTCTCTATTTAGACATCGTCTCGTACTACCTCAGTGCCTTCCTCGACACGGCTGGAATCCGCGGCGAAAAGACGCAGACAAACGTCGCCATTGGTATGAACGGTATCCAGATCGTTTTTGCTGCACTTGGGGCTACTCTAACCGATACCGTCGGTCGCCGTCCTATGCTCGTCCTTGTCAACATTGTCTGCGGCCTCTGTTGGGTCGGCGTCACGGTTCCCGCTTCCATCGGCAACATCACAGATCTCGACTCTGAAGAGCAACTCGATGCCGTTTCCCCATCCGTCAGCAAGGCTGTTTTGGCCTGGGTCTACATTTTCCAGATCTGCTATTCCGTTGGCTGGACGCCTCTGCAGGCCCTTTACCCAGTGGAAGTGCTCAGCTACGAAATCAGAGCCAAGGGAATGGCTTTCAGCTCTCTCTTCACCTCAGCAGGTACGCACATCATTTTTCCGGCCCGACGGCTGCTAGCCAGTTGAGGTGCGGTTATGCTAACATTTATTCCCAAACAGCAATGCTTGTTATGCAGTTTGGTATCCCTGTGGCACTCAAGAACATTGCCTGGAAGACTTACATTGTTTTCTGCATCTGGTGTTTCATCCAATCTGGTATTCTGTACTTCCTGGTACCCGAAACTAAGAACCGAACTGTGCGTTGCCCAACCCCCTTCTTCCATTGCGTATGAATTCCCTCTAACCACACATGTGCTGCAGCTCGAAGAACTGGACCACATCTTTGCGTCAAAGAGTCCAGTTAAAGCTTCCAAGGAGAAGAAGATCTATGAGGTTGACGACCGTGCTAATGTGATCCATGTCGAACCTGCCACGGGTGATCACGGCATGGCAGCTGATTCCGGTATGGCGTAGAGGGTTTGATGATCAATACATAACCTAGGCACCATATTTATGCGATTGGAGTGACGTTGATTGAACAATTTTTTTATTTCCCGCCGCGGCCTCATTAATTTCATTTCCAACTCTGATATTGCTCAGTCTCAACCAGGAGAAGGCAATCTCAACATCCTCTAATGGTCAATCTCACCTGGGCTCAAGGAACTCATACTTCAATCCTTCATGTACTTAAATGATAGCTCGAGACAGTATAGCAATTACACAACACGCTGTTATTCCATTTGAAATCCCCCAATGTGCGCTCGAACTATATACAATCACAATGGCGGCTTGACTGCCTTTCTATTTGGGCTAATCATAATTATATGTACATGTCGCCATGGTTCTCAACTTCCAATTCTACCCTTTGTTGAGAAGAAAGATGTGCAAATAGGTTAAATAATTGGTTTTTATTCGGGTTCGTCATGATTTCTAAAACTCGTCCATGGAAATGCCGACATTCTTCTTCTTGGCAAGCTGCAAAAGATCCCTTCCAATTGCAAGATCCATAACACCGACGCCCACGCTCTTGTAAATAACCAGACCCTCCTCTAGCCACTTCTTCAGCTCCTCCTGGTTGGCCGTGCTGCTAGGGTCAAACAGCCGTCCGACCTCGAGCAATTTCTCCTCCGGGATGCCGGCCTTGACAACCTCTCCAGCTTCTTGCAGACATCCGTCCAAGGTATCGATCGAAATAGTGCCGCCCTGGTAGTTGGAACCAGACAAAACTCCTGCGGGATCGACCACCTGCTTCAAGTACTCGGGATCAATTTCCTGCATGTCTAGGCGGTAAGAGCCAATGGCCGACATGAATCGGGTCTTGGACCTGGCCTTTTCTGATGTCAAGTATGAGGCGGGGAATAGAGGCTCGGTGCTCGGCGTGGTGCAGAAGATGACATCAGAAGTGGCAACCAGCGTCTCGAGATCTTGCCCGTCAAAGGCCGAAATGGTAACGTGAGAAGGCCAAGGCGACGAGCCATCCTTGGTAATCGTATCGATGAGCTCCTTGGTTCTGGCGGCGGAGCGGTTGACGATGGTGATATTGCGGATATCCTTGCCTCGGAGCAGGATGGCCAGTTGAATATGCCACTGGGCCTGCTTGCCGGCGCCAAAGACGACAATGTTTTCGGTGTTGCGGCGGAACCTGTACATGAGCATGGATCCCAGAGATGTTCGGAATGCCGTGAGAGCAGCTGCGTTGAGCACGCCGATGCATTGGCCCGTCTCGTCGCAGAGCGTGAGCACGCTCTTGAGGCCAGGCTGAGGGACACCCGCTGCGTTGGTGGGAGCGGGGACATGTGAGGGGCGCACTCCGACGATTTTGGTGCCAACTAAATCAGGAGTAGACGCAGGCATGTAGAGAGTCACCTGTCCGTCGGGACGAGTTGTGACGGCACGGTGAGGCTGGTATTGCCTTTCATCATTGCACGAGTACTTGACCAGGGCGTCCTCGAGTGATTTAACCAGGCCAGCTGATTCCTCGCTGCTGAGGGTAGCAAGGATCTGCTTGACCTGGGCGTCGGAGAGGACAGTGAACGACATTGTGAATGTGCGGCTAATTGCACCTGGAGAAGTAAATGAGAGGCTCTTCAGACGAATAACTGCTGGCGATTCTCTACACTCATATGCATCGGCTTGTGTCTTGCTTGTTTTGTCATGATGGCGTATTTATGCAAGGTCCGACAGTCGGCCGACGCTACCGGCTAAGCCCATCTCGGCCCGGTGCATTTTGGAATTGGCAGTTGATTCCGACGAGAAGCACGGGCCAGATTCTTATCGCCTTATCAGCCGTCGGTTGCGCATTCCGGCAGCACAAAGCGAGCTTATCATCGGCACACGGGGTGGGGCTTTGTCCTCCGATGCTGTCCCCGTTGTTTGGAATCGGGCATCCCCCAGTGTTGAGTGGAGGGAATGAAGAAACCTGGCCAATCAAGCTGAATTGGCAAAAACTGGCCCGTTTGTTTTGGCCCTCCTCATGCCGGTTCTATGGCTTCGTCAGGGCAAGAATGAGGGGCACTTGTGACCCATCGCTTCTCTCCTGTGCATTGGACTAGATGCTGTTCTCAGTGACAGTGGGGATTCTTTTTTCAATCTTATTTCATTTTCATTTTCTACCGTTTTGCTTCTCTCTCTCAAAGACTTCTAGCTACATGCTCACATGTAGAAATGTAATATTCTCAGGTGTTTTGCCCCGGCTCATATCTGAGTCTGAAAAGCCTAGATTAGGAAAAGCCTGCGATGAAAATAATTTCGTTCGGCATGGCGGCGGCTTAGGTTGAAAGCTCGATTGACCATGTATGCATATTGCTCAGACATTCGTTCACAGCCTGACACAGCCTGTTTGTTCCTGCATTGGCGCGCCATGTCTCAGGTGTGATGCGAGGCGACGTGGCGTATGGTGGAGCGAGGTGAGAGCTCTTGACAGACTGTTCAGCACAAACCGTCGCGGGCCGAGTTGGATGGTTGAGTGTTGGGATCAAGTAAATACGAAATTGTAGTCATGGTTTAATAAAATTGGTGCGAGTAAAAAAGAATTCGAAATGCTCAACCATTATTGCTCACTTTGCCTGATTTTTTCTAGGCGCGGAGCACCTCTGTGATCGCCAGCCATGCGCACGGACTGTATCAATGAACAATGGTTCGCAAGAAGGATGGCCATCATTCAAGACGTTGCTGCCTGGCATTTGCCGAATATCACCTGAATGTTAGGTGGATCCTCAGTCGATGAGGTGCTAAGGGGTACATCAACTGCTCTTTGGCCCATTACAAATATCTCCCGTCTCGAAAACTCCTCCCGCCTGTTCTTTTTCATTTTATCTTCTCATCTATTTATTTACCCGCTTACCCAATTACTGTCAGCCCAAATTTCAATCACTTTACTCTTCAACCGAAACTTCTTGGTATTCATCATCTTGACACCATCTGTAGTGTTGATTTCATTATTCGCTGTGTCAAAAGCCATTTTAATCGACCTAAATCTGCGTGCGGTGCCGAACTTTGTTCATAAATCATGGAGTCACAACAAGAAAAGGGAACTAAGCCCCATGATATTCTGACGAGGGAAGCTCATAATGATGCTTTACTTTCATGGTATAGAAGACCATGGCTCTTCATTCTTCTCTGGACCTTCTCATTATTGACTTTGATAATCTATCTAACAAATTGGTGTACAATTGCCAAAGTTCAAACCGCTTGCTCCCCTTCAGGCAATTTTAGCCCATTCCAAGACGACTATAGTTGGTATTCTCTGGATGGCTTTTTTGAGATCACCCTAGCATTTGGACCTCTTACCTTTACGCAAGCAAAAATTATTGATATAATGTGGGATGTGGTATGTTGCTTTAGCTACAATCTAGTCATTGATATTTGACGCCTGATCTAGCTAATAACTGATTAGTGTATTGGTCGTGGAGGCCAGGCAGTATTTGCATATATTTCTTGGCAAGTACTGGCAGAGTATATCGCAATGTCAATGGTTACAAAGCCAGCGACATATAACACAATGTGGATTGTTTTTCTCTACAGAGAATCAACTCTCACTACATGCTATCGACTATTATCTGATTTTGCCTATGGACGTGGTCTTATTTCAAAGGCTGCGATGATATTTACGATAGGAACCGTGGCTTTTACGGTTTCTTTCTCGACGATGGCTAGTGCCATGACTAGTTATGTGACTGCGAACCAGGCTTTTATTCAAGATCGCAGTGGAAACCTTGCCCAATTTTCGGAATTCTCAATTCCAGCATATATAGTTCATGATGGTGAAAGGATAGGTCTAGCAGACGACTTCGTTATTCCTTTTCACCCAGACCCCAACGGTGAGAGGTATTAGTATATTTCAGAAACCTAAATATACTAACAATACACACAGTGGAGCCTATTGTTAGAAAGAGTGGCCAGGACCTGACTTGGGTTGGGTGTACTCAGCAGTCTGGTAATGATAGTAACTGCAAGTATCAAGTCCTTGTATCTGAGTGTATAACTGAACGACTCAAAGAAACGTTGCCATTGAAGCTAATTTGCAACATAGATGTAAAGAAATATGGATTTTTCGGATACTTGTCTGACTACCTCTATGCGATAGAAAAATGATTTTGATTACGAATGGGGATTTTCCTTTATCCAGCTCCTCATTTTATTAACTTTACTCTCTCTTTGGTCTATTGGTATGTGGATTACACTGGCCGTAGCTAGGTGCTACTCGCCCTTGATCAACAAAAATGGCGAGTCTATGTCTATTTCAAATGGTTGGGCAACAATGATTCAAATATGTGATGCAGTGAACAACGAATTAAGGGTTGCTGGCATTGATCCGCTCATTCTTACGGATGACGAGCTTAAGAATAAAATCCAAAATGAATTAAATGGGGGATCTCTAAGATTAAGGGCGTCGAATGAAAATATAGAAATTTGCTATTGTCCCTGGAGGATAGCATCTTTGAGTTTCATTATCGTCATGTGGACTGTTGGGATGTTGTTAATGGGGGTTTATATGTAGAGGTCTTTTTGATGAATGAAACTGGGATAGAGATTTCATTTTAAGAACCGTCTGCCCAGCCAAGTAAAAATGTATTATGCCTAAATACCATTTCTGATACAGACCATCTACTGAAATAATCGGTACGGCTCATTCGCCTAGCCTCAAACACAGTAACTAATTTAAACCGAATTTCCGTTTTTACCAGCCATTGTATGCTAAGAACAAAGGCGTGTTATTATTAGTTCAACGGTGGAGGTAAATACGTGATCTGATATTGCTTAGCT
The DNA here is from genome assembly GCA_002179835.1 of Calonectria leucothoes. Lineage (NCBI taxonomy): Eukaryota > Fungi > Ascomycota > Sordariomycetes > Hypocreales > Nectriaceae > Calonectria > Calonectria leucothoes. The sequence continues at coordinate 63,955 of NAJI01000305.1, forward strand.
TTGAACTTTCTAGATTAGTACACGCTGAACAAATGCTGACGTCACGTCACAGAAATCAAAACCCAGATGCACCGGCAACACGAACGGCTTAATGTAAACTCGGTATCTCTATCTTCTGGAGTTTCTCCCTATGGTACTGACTAAGCACTAATATCAATCCCCAGAACCTTTGCAGCCTCTGTCTGCCCATTGATGGGAATCACATTTGCGCCAGCTGTGGATACATACAAAACATTTTGGTCGTTTGGAGATCTGCCAAAGCAGCATGCCGTCGCCGCAGCCACCTCCCATGACGTAAGACCACCCGCAACCTTGACAGCATCACTACCATCTGGTGAGATTTTAAACACCATATTGGTTGGGTGTGTCGTCACATAGGCGGCCCCGCTTTTGTCGAAACAAAAGTCGTCTGGCATGAAACCGGCAACGAGAACGCCAGATGTTGATGGGCTTGTCGCATCTTCAGCGGTGTCGTCGCTCTGAGATGCAAAAGCCTCGAATGGAGTGCCAGCGGCTTCGCTCGGAGGGATGAAGCCACGAGCAAGCACCTCGACCTCGCCAATCGGTGTGATGTTGTCATCAACTGGCACACGGCAGAAACACAGCCGCGTTGTGTTGGTGTAGTACACCCAAGTTGTTCCGCCAATACGTCGAACCTTGATACCATTCACGCCCATCTTGACTGGGCTCTGGGGAGGATCGTTTGTCGTATCACTGTCGATGCATACGGAATAAGCTCCGTCGAGTAGGTTGATCCGATAAATCTTGCCAAAGTATGAATCGGCGGCCAGGACAGTGTTGGCATCCCAGGTGCCAACACCGTTGAGCTGGCCGATTTCGGGAATCTTGGCCACTTGACGAAATTGTGGCATAGCACCGGTGAGGTCAACGACCCAGAGACTGAAGCTTCCGGGAACCGCGCCCTCATGGGTTGCCACCCGGTACGTGCCTGCTCCCACAGCGTAGACATCAGGAGAGACCTCGGAGAAACCGGTGAGAGATTCAACTCCTGGAATCGTAACAATACACTTGCCCGTTCCAATGGCGGGGTCCACCTCCCAGAGCTCATTGACGTCCTGGCGCGTAAGGAGAAGACTGCCACTGGGACGTGTAGTGATGCTCTCAAAGAAGGAAGGTTGAGCAGCCAGTTGGAAGATGGTCTTGGTTGTGCTTGCCATTGTGAATGGTGTCTCTGGGACTGAAAGCCTATTGAGATAATGGATGACATGATATTTAAAGAGTAGATGAAGCAAGTGAGTCGGATGAATGTCAGTGTTGTTTCTTCAGTCACAGGCGGGAATGAAGGAAGTAATATACTCGTCGGCAGATCCACTTGGCTGTTCAAAATACATCACTGGCTATACCGGCGTCGGTAGAGCCGGAATGTCACAAATTTCTAATCTTAGATGCCGTATGAATGTTTCCCAAGTTAAATTCCGAAGAGTGCTTCTTCCCATCTAGCGCCAGCTCAATGATCAATTGTGTCATAAGTCGACCGAGAGGGGACAAAGAATGCGAACTGGCCTATGATGTGCTATGAAAGCCCACCCCCCATGCACAAATTATGGGTCGACTAGTAATCCCAGAGGATCAGAAACCGACTGATTCGTCAATTAAGCGACGTGTTAATCCTCTTCAATTTTTCTGTCTTGTGGCTGGCGATTACGCCTTGATGGACGTCACGCTGGCGATGATACCCTAGGTGCTTATGTGGAGCTCATACACGCTGCGCTTTGGCTAATAGCGTCGGTCAATCGGATGGGTCGGACCCATCAATCTTGCCAGGGGGCCCGCGAACCCGGGGTTCTCATTGGTAGACTCGGAAACTAAACTGGTTAAGAAACCAAAACCAACCCATTGATTACAATGCTGACATGCCTTTATCCTGACCAGGCAGCTGTAAAAACATCTTGCTGCCCCAACCGAATCCTATCGAGGCGCACGTGTTAGTTGATTCAATACTTAATGTGCCGCTCTGCCTTGTAAATGGTTGCAAATGGTTTTCTCTGAGCATGCTTTTTTGTAACAGGCAAACCAAGTGTCTTGTTGAATACATTTGCATTCTTGAATCTTGTACAAAGATCGAGACGAGCCTCAATTTATCACCGACGCCACCATCAAAATGACCAAGATCGTACGAATTACTTTCCTGCTGCGAAAGAGGGACGATATCACGCACGAGGAATTCCACAAGTAGTGAGTGTTGCAACTCCCATATACTGACGTACCCCAAGACACTGTTCATAGCTAACGAGAATATGTAGTTGGTCCGAGAGGCATCCTGAAATCTGGCTGTCTGTCCCGATCGTAAAGAAAAAGCTTGTCAAGTACTCTCAATTCCATGTTGATGAAAAGGTGGACCTCTCTGCTACCGGACTGCCGCCGGTAGCTCCTTTCGATGGTGCTGCGACCATGTGGGCCAAGAGTCTCGAAGATATCCACGCTGTAAGTTTCCAATTGAGCTCATGGTGAATAGTCTTGTCATTCATCGCCCGGGATGACTCTTTCGATGTTTTGGATCTGACAAATATGGCATGAAATAGATATTCACCGACCCAGAATACAACGCTATCGTGGTTCCGGATGAAGAGAAGTTTCTGAAGCGCAGTGAAGCGGTCCCTATCGTTGGTTGGGATGAGGATAAATTCGTTGCACAACTGTAACCTTATAATTCGCATCTCAATAGATTGGCGAAGAGCAGTTGACAATTTCATCCGTCTATTCCCTAGTCCCACAAAGCTGTTTCATTGAAATCACGCCCTTGCAGCTTCTCATACGTTATGTGTAAGCCCTAATCTATAAGATTCCATGAATCTTATTGATCCTGCGCCAAACAACTTTTCGATGGATGTGATATCATACTATGCAATCTTGAGCAGACAGTCATTTACTTGGCTCTGGTAAAACTCCTGCTTGAGGTGCTTGAGTTTCTGTGCCACGGCGACTAGTTCGTCAAATATCGGTTCCACGGTCTTGATTTCGAACCCTGGAGGGCGGATAGCTAATGTGGCAACAACCCGAAGCGTCACATAAAAGAAGGTACTAAATGTGGTTCCGAGTCGAGCCTGAACGGTCCTTTGACATAAACTTGAATTTTCGACAGTCTCAAAATTCTCCTTCCACCTTTGTAGCTGCTCGAGAATTGTTGACCTGTCTGTGATCAGGCTTGAGGCAGAGCTTGTTGGGGACAGTTGCGATATTTCTTTAAGCAGGTGCAAAGTGAACCTTGCCAGGTTTGCAAGCCGCATGTTAGCCTGCACAATGGCAGCTCTCTCTGTCAAGAGCACCCTAGTAACGCGAGATTCTACATCTGACGATGGGAGAAAATCATCTGTCAACCCGTCCGGGCAGGGCGTGAGAAACAATTTAATGGTAAAAGCATCAACTGCTGGCATGTCAAGATATTTAGCAGCTATGATGTTACCATCTTCGCTGATATACGGGCGACTGAGCGATTCGTGCATGATCCGCAGTCCGCGGATAAAGTGCTGTGTAGCCGAACTAAAATCGTCCAGGCCCAACTCAATGCTCATGAACATCTGGCAGCAAAGGAGTGCAGATTTAATAGACGAAGCATTGTTATTCATTATTTTCGTTGAAAGGCTTCTAATAGCATGGACGTACTCCTGTATACCATATTGTACGCCCGGAGTGCTGTCGCTGCAGTGTAACATCCGTGGGGCAAAAGGATGGTTGCAATGCTCATAATAAGCCCTGCGAAGTGCACTCAGAGAGGTCAAAGCATGGTGTACGGCAGGCTCGGAGGTAGCGCAGAGAGTAGCTCGAGCCTCGGCCTCATAACTTATACCTGTTCCACTGCCTACGCCCATGGAAGAAACCGGCTTGATGGTGAAATGCCTGGCAAGATGTTCCACATGCTCTGGATCAGGGAACACTACCGCGGGCTGGTTGGACCGATAGTAAGAAGATATCGGCTGACTTATTGCAGAAGATGTAGATCCCGTGCTGGAAATGATTCTGAAATTAGACCGATAACCATCGCAAGTCCTGCCTGATGAGACGCATCGTGTGCATGAGGGTTTACGCTCATCGCACTTGACCTTTCGGATCCTTGGGGATGTAATATTAGCCCTGCAAAGCGCATGACAGCGATGCTGAACCGCTTTGGTGTTGTATAGATACCTGCACGTTATGCAGCCCGTTTTCGATTTTCTCGTCGACGTGGACATGCTTGCTCAGAGATGACCTGCTGGACAGGTTTCAGTTCGCGATGGTTCCTTTTCGCTCTGTCAACGGGGTGGGCGCGGGCGTCATACCGGTTGAGACAAAAGGCAGCAAATGCGACAAGACTTTTGGTCGTGGCGGTTGGAAATGCCTCATACGGCGTGAAAATTTACTAGAGACGTATTTTTTTTGACCCCGTTACTTTATCGGCTTTAGTGCTTAACACGTCATCATTCAGCAAGGCTGGTGGGGTGAAGGATTCAATTTTGAAGAGCACGGAGGGGCCATCTCAAATGAGAGTACTCAGCCCATCCCCCCCGTGAGATTCTTTGCAGCTAAACCAAGTCCGGAAGCGAATGCGAGCTGACCAGTCCTCTCCGCGGAATCTATCATCTAGACATTTTACACCACCTTATCAAACCTACCTAGTAAAGGTGAGCGGAAATTCCTCCAATGGTCCTTGTTATATGCTCTAATTTATTCTGCAGCATAAATAGTCGATTTGATATCGTTTCATTACGGGAAGTGTCAGCGGCTAATCGATCCAAAATGGTGGAAACTGACCAAAGTATTTAGGTCTTCCCATGTGGACTTTCTGCCTTGATTCATAGCAGTGTTATTAAATTGCGGTGGATCACAGAGAAGAAAATGATGACAGCAAATACCACACTCTGCTGTGGTTAACAGTCTAGGCTCTCCGCAGTCAGTGGCTCTCTGGGCAATTTTAAAATTGATAACATCACACGTTTTGCACATCATTTGTTAAAATCGAGGATGGAATTCATTACAGGACGAATCGCCACCGTAAAAAGCAATCCTTAATGGTTCAAATAACATGATACTATCGTTTTTATTACTGATAACACATTTAGGAAGTCAATCTTGGTCCGAGTCCGAATCAGACGAGTTAGTAGTGTCTGAATCCTGGTGGCTAGACGCAATGTCGGGAACCTCGAATTGCGGGCCTTGCTGTTCAATCGTGTGCCCGGAGCATGGGTGCTCCATATCCTTTGTAGGGCAACATTTGAAGCAGTAGTCGGTATGAAAGCATGTGGTGTAGTGGTATTTGAAACCATAAACGATCTATTGGATGCAATTAGCACAGAAAACCTCAAGGTCTTGAAATAACAATGATGTCCCGTGATGAGTAAATTAACGGTGGTCAGATACTTACAGAAAGACAAACATCGCAGTATTCATCTTAGTTCTTACTCTTCAAAAATTAGTCTTATTCCCGCTCCTCTAGGTCTCCATTGCCACAGATATCCCCATTTTCATTCTCAGGGAGATCGCCACATTTCAACAGAGAAATGGCTTCGGCCGATTGAGCAGAAAAACGCGCTATTTTGAGAGCCGTCCATTGCTAATCTGCTAGAGACACGACAACTGATGGATCGGTGCCTTTATTGAGGAGGAATATCATCGTCCCAAGCCGATCGGCGTCCTCAGACTCTGTTTCCTCCGGTATATTGGACTCAATTCCTCGTGCTGCTCAACAAAGTAGCGTCCATCCATGAATATTTGGAATATCGATTGCGATATTATCGAATAAAAGTGATGCGGTCTTTTCAGCCACATTGACTCGGCATTTTTTGCACTGCTCCGTGGAGTGCCGTCTTACCCATTTTGTCTTGGTCATTAATATCTCTTCCTTTCTCAAGTATCGCAAGGAAATTATGAATACCATTATGCGCTGCAAGATGTATGGGCATGCGTCCCATGCTGTCTCCAGATTCTATCTTTGCTCCTTTGCCAACTAATAGACAAATGTGGCTTTTGTTTCCACGCAATGCGGCTGCATTAGTACGGAAGCCACATAGCCCGCCTTACGAAGATACATTGGCGCTGTGGTCAAGGAGGTAATTGAAAATGTCCCCATTAGAATGTTCACAAAGTGGAGAATAAATATAAAATGGCAAAAAGAATATAAATTGTAACCAAGTTCCAGTAGGGGTTTAAAATGGCTGGTTCACATCGGCACCATGTTCAACGAGAAGTCAGATCATGTCCCATTGTGAGTTCTACAAGTTTGGTGAAGGGGTGCACTGTAACATTCTGGTTGGTTTTTAACTATAATAGACTAATTAAAGCAAAGGATTTATTTATTAGCAAAGAGGCTAGGTATATTAAATATAAATAAGTAATATAAATATAAATTATAAAAAAGTATTATATTTAGTTTAGTTAAATAGATATTTAAGGTAATTAAATTATATTAAAAATTA
>NAJI01000306.1:0-122380 GCA_002179835.1 Calonectria leucothoes
TTTTTTTTTTTTTTTTCATTTTTCCTTGTCAGCTTTCCCGTTGGTTTGCCCAACCGGCAGAGCCCACTCCATCCCATCCCATCCCGTCCATCCATGGCTGCCTCGTCCTGCACCAGCAGAGGGAGCAGGTAGGTACTGTACTCCCGCCCAGCACACACAGTATGTACCTTTTGCTTCTCCCACTCGCCACTCACCTCACCCCTCCAGCCCGCCTAATGTAATGTCGCGTCGCTGAAACAAAAAGCAACGACCTACATATGTGGGCATGTTTGTCCGGCCCCTTCATTCGTCATCTCCCTCACCGGCACATAACCACACTGCTGAGGAATTCCGCTACTTTCCAATGTGCAGGTCTACTGCAACATTGGTTGAAAAAAGTCTCTGCATTCATCATCTATTACTCGTTGGTGATAAGCATGTTGCTTCTGCCATTACGGACTGGCTCGCCCCCCTTCCCTGCTTACACCGAGTTAACTAGCTAACTAAGACATTAAATCGGGCGGCCCGTATCTCTCCGTCAAGGAGTGAGTTTCATTTGCGACCACACCACGCCCAGGCCCCCCCAACCCTTCTCCCGCCCTGCCCTCTGCGCCCCCATCGGCCCATAGTTAAAAGTAAGAGTATCAAGTAAAGAAACCGCTAATTCAGCGAATGTGAAAAGGTACCTATCCAAAAGGGAAATTGAAAGATTGTATCAGACTCCGTGCCTTGTCTATGCCCAACCTGCGTGGTTGACTCGCCGCAACCATCCATCATGTAATACGCCGTGTTAAAAAAGACAAAAAAACAAAAGAGTCAAGTCATCAAGTGGGAAAAAAAAGGGTCAGACGTGCCAAGAGTAGGATGCTTCCGCGTCAGATGCATCCTCCCGACAAACATTCCTAGTCATGCAAGCGGAACATTTTGCGCAGGGAGCCGAACTTCTTCTTCTTTTGAACCTCGGGCGCGTCGTATGTCGTCGTCGTCGCGATGTTACTGCTGCTCTCATTAGGTGCGGGAAGGTGGACCTCTCGGCCCTGGGTCTGCCCAAGAGGGCCCTGTGACGTGCTGCGACGTTTCAAGAATGCTTGCTTGACCGGAGAAGCTGGCGAGGCCAATGTCGCACCGCTGGCCGTAGATGGACGCTTCTCGTCGTTGACATATGTGTCGTGCGACTCGTTCTCTCCATACGTGTCGTCCTGTGCGAGGGCAGTGCCATTTTCCAACGGCCAATTCGGGCCACGCTTGTGGAGTCGCCCACTGCTCGCGTTGCGTATGACAGCCAATTCATCTGTGCTACGTTCCAATCGAGTGTCTCGCCGCGCCGCACTCTCGCTGAGCGGTCGGGAAATCTTGCCCCCGCTGTCCTTTTTCCGTCTCAGGATAGACATGAAGCTCCCCCGCCGTGTGTGACCCGTCCTAAGATTCCCTGCTGCCTGGGCATTGGGGGATTGGGCCCTTCCCATCCCCTCGCGCCCTGAGCCACTGCGATTGAGCGATGGCCTCGAATCAGAGATCACGATGCTGCTGCGAGAAGCGTTCTGCTGAGCCTGGCCAATCTCATCTTCGCTGTCAGGTAGGTCAGGCGAGTCTTCTTCTGGATGTGCCGGGGGGATACCCATGGCTGCAGCAGCAGCAGAGTTGGAGGTATGCCGCATCGTCGCTGGCAGACCGCTAGGCTTCACTTTGGAGGAAGGCATGTCATCTTCGTCGCTAGAGTCTGCAAATCTACTACGGAAGGCAGGGAGTCCGTCATCTTCATCGCTGGAGTCGGCGAATCGACTGCCGCCGCGAGGCTTCTTGCCCTTTTTGTTCGTAGAGCGGCCAAAACCAGGCATACGCATTGATGCACCGCGATCACTAGAGTCGCCGCGTAATGAGTGGCGCATGCGGCTGCCCATGGCTCCCGGAGTTGGCGAGATTGTTCCAGAATTTCGGAAACCTGACCCAGTTGGTGACAAGGAACGCAGGCTGAATCGGCCGCTGCTTTTGCCCCCGTCGGATGGAGGGCCCGAGGCGTCCCGTAAGCTGCCTCTCATTGTCTTTCTGAAAGCGAAGCCTTCACTGCTACCGATACGGGCACGACGGAAGCTGCTTTCACTGGAGTCTGAGGCCCGTCGTCTTAGGGTTGGTTTTGTCGAGGGACTTGCGCTCACTGTAGATGCTGCTCGATTTGGAGATCGATTCCGCCTCAACTTCGTAACAGACTGGGATACGGGTGGTGGCGGGTAGGATAGGGGTCGCTGGGCCTCAGCAAGCGCGGACCCATTCGCCCTGAGGGTTGTTCGAACCGTCGTCCCAGAGCCAGAGGCTGCATTAGACTCAGGGGCTGCCCGGAGCGACTTTCGTAAATGGCCATCCTGAGAAGATTGAGTATTTGCGCTACCCCTCATCGATTTTCGCATCTTGCCATTATGGGCAAGCTTCGCCTGTTGCGGTGCTGCTCCCCCCTGTCGCATCGACTTTTTGAGCTTCATTCCGCTGGAAGCTGTCCTTTTCTGAGCGTCTGTTGGTGACTCGGGCGTGCCTGGAGCAGGCCAAGGAGTGCCTGGTTGGATTTGATATACTCTTTCAGGATGCAGCACTTTGTCTGAGATGACCGGCTCCAGAGGCTTATCCATGGACCTTCTCTTCTTCTTCTTTTGTTTTGGGGGCGGCGTTGCCTCTTCAAGATCGGCATCCTCTCCAGCTTCTTCCATAGCTTCTCGTTCTAGCTGACGACGTTTTTCTGTGCTGAGACTCTTCCAGTATGTCTTGGCACTTTCCCACTCGTCCTTTGTGTCCATGGAATCTTTTGTTGCGTCTCCAGCAGCCGCTGTGGCAGAGTTGGCATCAGCCTCCTTCGATTTGGCTACTGTTTTCTCTAGCAATTTTTGTGACACCTTATCAACAGGTCGTTCCACAATGGCGTCAAGAGACATGAAACCGTCGCCGTCCACATCAGATAAATCTTCATAGGCATCGCTATAAATACTGTTGCCATCAGAGGATTCTTCTTCTTCTTGGATGTCATGTATGAGAGGGCTTGGAGGTGTAGCGATAACTGGCTCAGCAACTCGTTGGACCGGTGTCGGTTCTGGTTGCGAAGAATCTTCCTTGTTTTCTAACGTGTTGATTTCTGAAGTTGAGACCTTTTCGGCATTGTCAACAGGCGAATTCTGAATACTATCGGGCTCAGACTTCACCTCATCCCCTGGAAACCCGCCAGGGAGATCAAAGAAGTCCTGCGGTGAGTCCGATCGGTCTGCGTTCGGGTCGTGTGGGCTAGGGTGTGATATTGATATAGTGGGAACATTTTTTTCCGTTTCTGCCTTGGCGTGTGTCGCGGGAATGTTTGCCACTTGCTCGGTCTCGTTTGTTTCCGTCTCCGGAGTCGCCTCCTTGATCACAGACAACTCCGCATCCGAGTCATCAGAGCTGAAATCACTGATGCTCAGGTGTCCGTCGGAGTCAACCGAGGTAACTACCGGTGGCAACGGCTCTCTGAATTTAGAAATGTTTGCGGCGTTGCGAGAAGATTGCTCCTGTGCCAACACAGCGCCAATGGCTGTGTCACTAGAAACTCCGTTTTCTGTGCTGGAGTTTTGGTCCAAGACTGGTTGAAGCGGTGCCGCAGAGGCTAGAGGTGAAGACCAGGCTCGTTCAGATGGACGTACCAAAGGTCGTTCCTCAAGTTCTCTGTTTTTCTTTTCACGAATGCTTCCAAACGAGGGCAAGATAGGCCTCGGTCCCATCTTCTCATCGTCGTCTAGGGACACAGAATCCTTTTTGTGCCGACCAATAATGCTGTGCCATGCTTTCTTGCCCTGCGGGCTTGGCAGTTTGTCCAAATCCGGTTCTGCGGGCTCCGCAGACTCTCCCACCACCACAGTGCTGTGGTCATCGAAACTGACTCTTACGCTCTTCTTCCGGGCCAATGCTGCTTCATCCCTGCTCCCCGGACCCATCAGCGCGCCTGAGGCTTCTGATCCATCCTCTGAAGGCGAGGCAGCTCGCGTGGGGCTTCGATGTTTCAGGGCAGATTTCCGTGGTGACAGTGATCGGGGCGGAGGCTCATGTTTTATGAGTAGCTGATCAGTTGTTGGAGCGAAATGAGGGGTGCGAGCAGGGCTTTCCGATTGCACGCGAGTTTGACGAACAATTTCGGCCGGAGTCTCGATGACGGTCTGAGCCTGGACCTGGGGATGGAGCTGCGTCGGGGGCTGGTTTTGAAAAGCTTCGTTTTTAAGCTCGGCCCGGGCATCTGTTTCTGTAGGGACCGGAGTAGATGGCTTTGCCGATACTGCTATCGAGGCCAAGACTCCTTGGGTATCCCGGGGTGTCATCTGGTCATTTTGAGCGTATTCATTTTCCAGTTCCGGCACTTCATGGACCACAGACGGCCGTTTCCTAACAGGGGAGCCCGGAGTTGATCTCTTCGGAGCAGGAATGGTCATCTCACGAGCAGTCGGCTGAACAACCTCGATCATCTCATCATCGTCCGAATCTGACAAAGGCTCGGAGTCTAGGTCAGGGTCCAACTCTTCATGCTCCGACAGTTCCTCGCGCTGTTCTTCAATAGTAGGCTCAGGCGCCGGGGGTTGGACTGGTTGCTTGACCTGAGCCTCTCTGGTGATTTGGGCCCCTTCTCCAGATTCTTTGGTAGGTTTGGAAACATGTTGTTGTGCGAGGGACTCGACGGCAGTTCCCTTTATCTTCCCCATGGTTCCCTTTGATAGATGTGACCCGCTTCGTGTCACGTTTTGTTTCTTCTTCTTTTTGGTAGCCTTCTCGGTAACTTCCGCCTTGCCTTGCTCACGCATTAGCAATTCGCTGCGTGGCACCATTCTCCTAGAATTCGCATCATAGACCAGTGTGTGATCGGAAGAGATGGATCCGGCGTCGCTCTTAGTGCGTGGGTATGAAAAATTAATAGATGAGCTTGGGCTGCTTGGCCTGATTTCGGAAGAGTGTCTTTGGTCAAGAACAGCGTCAGAGCGCCGCACGTTGGATAAATCTCCGGCGGCTGCAGCCCCAAACCATGTGCCTTGTCCATCCTTCATCTTTTGACTCGCGGTCCGGAGCGGCTGGGTCTGCAAACTCATCGCTCTCCTGTGGCCTGGGCTTCCCATGTTCGATTTGTACTGATCCTTCTTCGGTATGGTTGGCACCGGGGGGACATCGTGCGAGTTGGGGGCAGCAGCCGCGGCGCGAGCTGCCGATGGCGATGGCGATCGTGAGCGAAAGGTTCGGTCCGACATAGAACCGCTGCTTGGTACACGGTGCAGCTCGGGCGCACCTTGGTCTCGGCTCCCGGCAGATGATATCGATGCGCTTCTCCTCATGGCGCGCTTAGATTGCACTTGGGCGACATTCGTAGGGGTTGTCGGGCGCGCTCGGAGTGCGGCGGCGGCAGCAGCGGAGGAGAGAGAGATTGACGGTTCGCGGCGCGCAAAAGCTGAAGCAGCTGCGGTGGCAGCGCTAGGATTTGCCGTCTCCTTGGTGAGAGGCTGTATCGTGCGCAAAAATTCCATGTTAGTGTGCGATAGCCAGGAAAGCAGAAAAGAAAAAAAAAAGGTGGGATAGCGAATGTAGAAAAAATATTGATGCCGCTGCCGGCATGGACGGGCAACATCATCGCATCCTGCATGCAGAGCATTCATGTCGGGCCAGAGCCTTCCAGACCCGAACTCTAAAGCTGGGGCCGGTATCGTCAAAGTGCAAGTTGGTTGGGGGTGCGCTCACCTGGGTGGGAGGCCTATGCCTCCTTGAAGTTCCAAACATTGTGGCTCTGGGAGGTGGCGCGAGGCCAGCAGCTATCAGCAGGCAGGGATCATGAGAATTCGGATGTAGATATTATACGGATGAGGTTGTGGCTGGGTTGCGACGTGCAGGCGCGGCGGCACGATATAAGTGACAGGAATGAAGTCGAAGTAAGGCGCGGAAGAGAAAGATATGTCTTGGGTTTTGTTGGAGCTGATGACGAAAGGCATTAAGCCACTCAGGCTAAGGAGTGGGGATCCACCCTTTTCTCTTAGCATCTTTCATAAGAGATGAAAGCGGGCGGAAATGAGGATGGCCCCATGGCTGACGTCAGGGCGGGCCGAGGGGACCCTAGTCACCCAGTTTCGAGACACCAAGGCCTGAAGCGCCGCCCAGATGAGACGGGACAGCTGGCGCCTGTAGAGATCGGCCTGGTCGGAAGGGTTTTCCAATGACGACAGCGATTGTTAGAGGGACAGCACTAGCTGCCGGAGTCTTCAAGACAATCCGGCATCGTGCGGGAGGGGAGGAGGAATGTTTGATTGGTTTATCTTCACCGCAACGGGTGTTGGTTCACCACAAAAAACAAACAAGAAAATACATAGCCCAAGCTTAACTTATCCATACATACGTGTATGTCTCCCCCTTCCTAGCTCTCAAGCTCACAATAACCAGACTGGAGCGTTTTCGGAACCTTAGCCGTCTCCCCTCCCCCTCTTCCCCCCGAAAAAAAAACGCCACGTTGCTGTCCAAAGCTCGGCAGCTGTTCGAGACTAACCATGAGCTAGCGGTCAAGCCGGAAGTGGTGGGAAAAATGCCAGCGTCATTCACTATGAAGCGTCAAAAAGGATTGCGCTTGGGCCATCCAAATCTGATCGCCCCCAAGGGGCCTTGTCAAGTCACGAACTAAACTTACCCAATCGGGCGCTTCGGGTAGAAGGGGATGCAGTCAAGCAGCATCCAACAACTTTGGGACCATGGCCATCATCCAACCAAGCCGCAAATTCAAAAAGTATCGAGGTGGGGCGAGTCATGCATGATTCTTGATTGGGCGTCACCTAAAGTTTGAGGACGGACATTCGGCGTTTCCAGCAACGGCGTCGATTCTCTTATCTTGGACACAACACGGCACCTAAAATGGTCATCACGATGGCTAGGGAAAATACAGGGCACGTTTGCTAAGTTTGGCACATACATGTATCTGTGGCTTGTTGATTTTATCCCATTCAAGGCAAATTTCGTTGACATTGAGCTTCCCCGCAAAGCGCTAGTGGAATGGCCAATGGTGGCTTCAACGTTGGAATATGGTTAACGAAACGTGTAGCACACAACGTGTTTTGTCACGCTACGATGAGAAAGTAAATGAATATGATATAAAAAATTGAATCTTGAAATTTTAAATGTTAACAACATCAACATACATACAAATCGGCGCAAGGCGTATTTATTTGGTCGAGCCGTCAGTTAGCCCTCTTTTCCTGTCTAATTCCATGTCTGCTGTCCATCAAATATACTTGATCTACAAGCATTTAAATGATCTCCTCGCAGAATCATCTAACCCAATCAATGAGGGCACTCATTGGTTGAGAGAACCAGTGCGTGCATTACTACTGCTTTGGTTTGGTTTCCATTTCTTTACTTCATGCACCATGATTCGCTTGAATTCGCTGGACCTTGCAACATGACATGGCATATAAAGTCGGACCCCACTCGGGTGCCTTGCTGATGTGCCTGCATGTCCAAAAATACCTAGTACACAGCGCTAATTCGCAATAATCAAAGGTACCCTTGGTGGACAATTTACATCGGCCCACTCAGTAGCGTCTGAGCACCCCCCGATAACCATGTACAGTTGGGACGGAAAAGCTCCGCTCAGTCCATGATTATACCAAAACTCAACGTATGTTAGTTAGGATAAAATAAATGAACGAAAATAATAGCAAAATAAAATAATTAGATGTACGTATTATGCTAATTCTTGTTAGATTTAGTACAAAGCTTTCTCTAAATATCATTATGGTAGAAAACCATGGGCTGAGCGGAACTTTACGCCCCACTGTACGATCGTCAATGAGGGGCAATATATTTTGCACAGCCCCCGGTGGTACACCTTTCCGTCCTCTCCAACCCGCCAAGGCATCATCCTCTGATTAACGATCAAGATCGATTTACTGCCGATCGATGCCTTAAGGCTGAGCCAACAGCCATCTGATCAAACTAGGTATCTGGACCAAATCCCCTCCTCGCAAACCCAACTGGAAATCGCAGCACCATTAAACCAACAGCTCACGTGCACGGATTGTGAACTAGCGTATCCCCATCTGTTTGGATTGTTCTACCTAGGTGTAGGAAAAGAATGGACACTAACGATAGACATTTAGCTTGGTCGGGCAGATTATCCGTACCCAAGTCAAGGCTCAAAAGAACCTCCAAAAAACTCCCCCTCTCAGACGTCCTGGTCCACGGAGCATCCTCCTCACCGATTTTGCTCCTCCATCCACTGATCGCCACTTGGAGAGCGACATCCTTTGAGCTCGGTTTTCTAAGTAGCTACGTTCCCCTAAAACGGATATGCCAGGTGTTTTTGCTACATCCAGAAACCCACAACCAATCGTGTTATCCATACATTGACAGGTTGCACTCAAACATGCTCCCTCTCAAGACCTAAACAGCGACCTGCTGTCGGGCCCGAAAAACTTCTAGTGTTGCTCAATAGGTGAGCCGTCCATGCGATGCAGCTCTTCGCACCTAAGTCTTAAAGCTCGGTGGTATGCGGTACCCCCCGCCACTATCATCAATGTCGGGTGGTATGTCTAGCGGGGGGTTCGAATATTCGTCTTCAAATTCGTCTCCATAATCTTCCTCTGTAGAGTGACCATGAGAATCAAGTGGTGGCGCATCATGGTCACCAAGAGAATCGACTTGCTCGTGAACTGGAGACTGCGTAGCATTAGAGCCCCTGGCGGCAGCCTTGCCGGCTTTCTTGGCCTTGCGACTCTTGGCCTTGGCTTTTTCGAGGAGCCTCTTTCGATCAGCCTCCTCCCGTCTATGGCGGCGATCTTTGATCTCGTAGTCTCGGATGAGTATCCTTGGCGGCTCACCAAAGATGCGCTCATACTCGCAAAACTCACAGATCCAAATATCCTCAAACTTTGGGGGGCTGTGATAGTAGTTGTCGGCAGCAATTTGTCGCCGCTCGCGAGCTGCTATGGCGAGTTCCTTCTCCAGTTGACGGCGTTCTCTGCGGCGTGAATTCACGGGTCTGCCTCCTGTGCCTTTGGACGGGTTGTCATGATGACCGCTATTGCCGTTAATCCCTGATGACATGCCGGGGGTTTGGGTCGTCATGCTGCCTTTTGCCGAGTGCCCTTAGATGCTCATCAGTTATTTGCCATTTCAAAAGGTCAGGTGGGTACTTACCAGGCCACTGGACAGTGCCAGGCACCTGCGAGTCACAGGTGAAGGTAAACTGAGTTGAGGCCGGTGCTTGTTTTGCAGAGTGTTGCTGCAAAAGGCTAACGTTTTCCTGGCCTTGCGGGCGCAACTTTTCCGCGTTTGCAATGGCATTAGATATAATACCAGTGCTCTCGGGTTCTGTCAAACGGTTAGAGAAAAATCACAAAATGCGTGCGCGTAACAAAACTGCAAAAGAAGAAAGAAAGAAAATGGTGATTGTAAGACGTCATTTCCAAAGCAAAGCTGACAAGACCACAATTGTGAAAGGAAGGCAGGGTGGGGGGACGATTGAGAGGCTCGAAGACAACAGCCAATTCACTCTGGTCAGCCGACCAAACTGATGAAGCACCAGCTCGGCAAATGCGAAACCGCCAAGGCGGGGTGAGATAGCATATGGCATCGGGATTGTGCAGCCGCCCAAAGCTCAAATATGATACAATTGTTGGACGAAATATTGGAAACATACCTGAGGACGCCCATTGTGGCGCAGTTTTGGACGTACGCCCGCTCCAGGTGTTGTTACCATCTGGCAATGCTCGCAATGGGCTTCTGGCATTCCTGGATCGCCCAAGTCTCCCCCTTCCAGGTCCTGATATTCCTTGGCTGTTGGTCATGAAAGTCCCCGTGGCTGGGTAGCCAGGAGTTGGGGAGTATGACTTATCGCCATTCAACTCGCTTCCTGGGGACTGGCCCCCGGGGGTTATTGCAAGTGTGCTGACCTCGTTATTTAAACCATGGGTACTGTTAATAGCAGGGTCTCCTGCCGAAGGTATCTTTCGTTTCTTCTTATTATTCGTGTTCTCGAAGGAATCGTACCCGTCGACCGATGACGTAGCCGATGGAGGCGGTTGAGGGTTTAGGTGGAGAGATTGTTCCGGTTTTGACGGACGGTGAGGTGTGCGACTTAGGATTTCGGGGGGTGATCTCGTAACTAGAGTGCTTCGCAGTGCAGCTTCATCCTCGTAGGTATCTGACAATACCACGCCACTCCGTCTTGGTGTGTAGTTACGATTAGTGTCATTTCGGCCTCCTTGATCAGCAGGGGTCAGGTCTCCCGCCCTGCGCGGACTTCCGTCTTCCTTGACTGTATATGGAGGATAATAGAACAGCTGAGCGTTTTCGTGAGCAGAGGGGGGGTATTTGATCGAGTCGGCGACCTCAGGCGAGAGTCTCTCTCGAAGCCGACGCTTCGGCAGTGGCCGAATCGGTCGGTCTGGAAACAGTGAAGATACGGTATCCGGGGACATTATCGGGCTAAGATCTGCTGGTAGAGAAACCGGGCGCCGCGTTAGCAAATAGATGACCAGGGCACCAAATAGACAAGCCGCGACAACAGAGAGTAAAACCATAACCATAATCAGCCTGTATGCCGTTGCTTGAGCTGGTTGAGACGCAGTAACAACATTGCCCTTTACGACTGCCAGGAAATTCGAGCGGAATTCTTGCGGGCGGGTGATTGGGGGGCGGAGAGGCGGAGGGGAAGCGTACCCATCACTCATTGTACATGTGTGTTGTTTCCGAATAGAGAAGCAAGAGCAATATAGCAACGGGACCTGCCAATGCAAGCGAAGCAGAGTGCAAATGCCGGGTATCAAGTCGAGAAGGAGTGGCTTTTCGGATCCAAAAATTCGAACGCGTCGCTCGTCGGGGGGGTATCAGAGTGAATCGTTGGGGGGGCAAGGTGCGCTGTTCGGTCGGGCTCTAAAGCATTCTGCGGGTCGTTGGTCAACACAGGCATGTGCAGGGCGGACAGGCCAACATGCTACGCCAACAACACGACGCAACCGAACACCACAGGCGTCCGGTCTCACGGTGCAACAAGGTCGCAGGTCGCTGTGCATGCGTCGGGTAGGCAGGTAGGTAGGCTGGTGGGCGTTGAGCGGGTGCCGAACCCGAATCCCGACTTACCCAAGTGACAAGTGGGCTACCTGGTCCGTGGAGACGGAGGGCGGAGGGAGGGAGGACCTCGGCCGGAGGGCCGGGCAAGCAGCGGAGCTCGGGTGTGAGTAATAGCTTCCGGGAGGAAATAGGGACAGCTAAGGATTCGAATGGCAGCCGCACGAAGCTGGGGAGGCTCAGGGGGAGCGGGATGTCGAGGGCTCGGTGCTGCGTGGTCGGCAGGACTCGATTGCAAATGATAGTGGTGGCTGCTGCTCTGTGCGGTTGGGAGGTGGGTGCCGTGCCCCAGGGCCACTTAGTCAGCACGGCCGTCATGGTGGGGAGGAGGGTTGCCAAATCCAAAACCGGGAATGGTGAGTTATCCACACACAAATTGAGGTTGAGCGGTGCATAAATCCACTTGTCGAGTTATGCACAGGCACCCGCTGCGCCAGAGGCTCCATGGCATGGCATGCTCCAAGGCGAGGTGCGCCGCCAACGCCTGCGCCTGCGCCAGTGCCAGCGCCATCCCCAGCCCCGCAGGGATTTCTGGTGGGCATCCGATGTCGAGCACGCGCTGGAGCTGGTCCATCTCCCTGCAAAAGGCAAAGCGCTAGTGAGACCACCCACTGCCCATGCCCATAATTCCCATCCTACCCATACTGCCCATACCCGCAGCGCTGCCCGCTGCCCACGCCCACGCCCACGCTGCATCTAGGTCGAGTTCCCGTCCTCTTCCTCCCCATCCCATTCTCTCGTTTACCTCACATCACCTTTGTCCTCGCCTGGCAACACGACTCCGCGGGCCCCGTCTCCTCCGTCCACCTCCCCCGGCCCTCCTCCGTGCCATGCCTATTGCGCATCCGCCCGTTCTCGACATGCTCAGTTGCCAGTCTCATCTCCGATCCGACTTCTCTTCCTCGTCACGTCTCTACCAGTGCCAGTAGCGCTCCAGCCGGCCGAGGCCCTCTTCACCCTCTCCCCCATCCCAGGGCACGCTGCCAATTCTCTCGCGCTCTCCCATATCTCGACCTCGCGGCGCCCTGCTTCACCATTCCTGCGTCCTCCAGGGCTCGCCGCTCCATCCTCCCTTGTCCCTCGCACCCGCGATCCCCCTCACCCACCCGCGTTCTCTCAATGGCACCGCCCTCGCCGCGACGATCATCGAGAGCCCGCGCTACCAATCCACAGTCACAGCAA
The DNA here is from genome assembly GCA_002179835.1 of Calonectria leucothoes. Lineage (NCBI taxonomy): Eukaryota > Fungi > Ascomycota > Sordariomycetes > Hypocreales > Nectriaceae > Calonectria > Calonectria leucothoes. Next base: position 12,256 of record NAJI01000306.1, read on the forward strand.
TCTTCCGTCTCCTCGGGTACGTCTGGCCGCCACGAGCGGAGCACTCGATCCATCACAAAACCTTCTTCCAACAAGTCCACCCCAACCGCTTCTCTCTCGTCGGAGCCGCTCGAGGACCTCGACGATACCCTCCTCAGCCGCCGACGAAAACGCGCCCAAGACGAAGAGACTGACAAGTCCTCTCGACCCGACGCCTACGACATGACGAACGGGAGCGATGACCTCCAGGAGGAGGAGGACGAGGCCGTCCGTTGCCTTTGTGGTGCAGAAGAATACCCCGGTCGCCCGCCCGTGGATGGCCCCGACATCGACTTTTTCGCCGCCATTGAGTTCACCGAAGATGTTACCGGCTTCTTCGTTCAATGCGACATCTGCAAGGTCTGGCAGCACGGCGCCTGCGTTGGCATCTTCAGTGCCGAGAGCTCTCCAGACGAATATTTTTGCGAGCAGTGTCGCAAGGACCTGCACAAGATCCATACCGCCAGCAACGGGTACGTCGCATATCCTCATCCCCTCGGAAGCGCTCGAGATGTCTCGATCCGAATCTTGGACACGATTTTCGCGTTTTTCCTGTGGTGGCGCTCGGCCACCTAGGCGATTCTGCCTCAATTTTTTCGTCCCTCCCCCCACCCAGCACGAACTGTATTTTCATCGCGCCCTCACCACTGACACATTTGCAATCTCCAGACAAAAATACTCCAAATACGTTCCTCTAAATCGTCACTCGCGCGCCACCTCCCGAGCCACCTCAATTGCGAAGGAAGGTGCCCGATCGCCGAGGAATGGCTCGACCAAAACCCAGAAGCCAACCGCGGCCTCGCAGGCCTCCAAGCGACGATCTACCATGAATAGCCGCGATCGGGCCTACGATGATGAACAGCTCCTCCGCGCCATCGAGGCCAGCAAAGAGGATGCTCCTCATGAAATCTCAGACATCACTGCCAGACGAGCAAAGCGCGGGCGCAGTGACAGTGAAGAGTCCGTCGCCGTAGACTCCAAGCCACCAGATGGCAAGCTGATATCTTTAAGGAATAATGTGAATGTCAAGAGACAGCGAACCAGCTCTCGGTCCACATCTCCCACAGCTGAAACAGTCGAGGCACCCAGTCTTGACGAGTCTGAAGATGAGCCCAGTGCTCGCAACAGCTCGAAAAAAGCCCGGAACGGCAAAATCCATCGGGACAAGATTGAAAAGGATGACAAAGAACGGCAGCGACAAGAGGCTGCAAACAAACGCAAAGGGCGCGCTGATCGACGACGCACGGATGGTAAGCCTCCAGCCCACAGTCACGAGCAGCAGACAGAAGCTGACTGTCCAGACTCTGATCCGTCAGACGAGACTCCTCCTGCTGTCACGAAGCCGCCAGTACCCAAGGTGGAAGAGCCTCCAGCCGTTCCCGAGCCTCCCGTCGAGCCCCAAGCCACACCCGACACCCCTCCAACCAGCTTACCACCGATCGGGAGCTCCCATAAGAGGGGAGGGGCCAGAAGCCACCACAAGAAGACAAAGGGGCGAAACCAATATACCAGAGATCGGGACGGGGAGAATGGCGAGTCGCCCGCCAGGTCCATGTCACGCGACATTCAGAAGAACGGAGACGAGCCTCCCAGCACAGGGCATGGGAAAACATCCACGAGCGATCATCGACATAGCTCCAAAGCCAAATCTGCCGTGCCCAACAAGCTCAGCATGGTTGACATGAAGCGCCGGGTCGGTGCCATCATGGACTTTATTTCAAGGACCCAGGTCGACCTAGCGGCAGAGTCCAACCCGCTGCTCAGTGGAGACTCGAGCGGGCAGGCCTCTCCGCAAAAAACGCCGACGCCTCAGACAAACGGTCATGCGGACCGACAATCCAGCACCGCCGATGAGGAAAGCACCATGGAATCGAGTCACGACAAGAATTTCAAGGAGCTCAACTGTATGGAAATGATGGATGTTCTGACACGAGATATGGTCAAGTGGCAGAACCAGTACGCATGAATGTCAGGCTCGGCGTGAAGGAAATGGGACTCTGTGTGCGCTAGTGATGATTGGCGTCGGTTGTATTTGCAGTGTGGTGTACGATTTTCCAGGAGTTTTACGGTTGGATGCATTTCCGGCGCTTTCGCAGCATCGAGGAACGATGCAGGAGGTTTTCTTTGCCCTCCCCCACTGGGCTTCCATCTTTTTTTTTTTTTTTTCCTTGTTTCGTCTTCTCTCGGGTTTCGTTTCTTTTCCATCCTTTGGGAAGCACAGCCCGCCACAGGTTTTCAATCCTCGCGGGCTCCGCACGTTTTATTTCTACATATACCCCAAGCAGGCTTGCTCCACGGCTCGACCCACCAGAGGTCTCTCTCATACAACAAGTTTACCACTACGAAAAGATGCGCAATGTTTATCAAAATATCTAGTTTTTTTGGACGGTTCAAGTTCGCTCAGGCTTTGGTTCTTTTTTGTCTCTCCTTCTTGGTTTTTATTTTTATTTTATGAGCTGCAAGGTGTCCAAAAATACCCTCTATATAAGTACAATACAAGTACATCAGATTGGACAGAGTCCATCCATCCTACTTCATAATTCGTCCGTTTCCTGGCTCATCATGCGCCAGCTCTCTCTTGAGCGCGTGCCTTCTTCTGCTGCTTCTTTGCTTGGTTCAAGCTCAGCTTTGTATCGTGCTGGCGCGACAAGTGATCGTCCACGGAAGCCTCTGATAAATCATCCAGGACGTATTTGCCCAGCTTGCCAATGCGCCACTGGGACAGTATCCGCGCGGCAGCCTCCTGGAAGTTTGGTACCCCGCCTGTCTTGAGCTTGCCATCCTTCGTGGCCACGGCCGTCAGGAACTCGGATACGTCGTTGGTCGGTTCGCAGTATCGCTTGTAAATCTCCGGGTCCCACTGGTTGAAGCGGAAGAGGAGGTAGTCGGCGAGGATCTCGTCCGGGATCAGGCCCTTTTTGATGCCCTGCACCAGGGCAATCTTGATCATGGTCTCGCTGTCGTCAACGTAGGGCTGGAAGATGCCCGGCGTGTCCAGCACGTAGACGCCATCGCCCACGCCACCGTTCTCCTCCGTTTCTAGAATCCGCACGGGCGTCCCGACCTTGCGCGTCACGCCAGCTTGGTCGCCCGTCCTTGCGACCTTGGAATTCCGGGAAGGAGCACCGGCCCTGCGCAGGGTGTTTAGGACTGTGCTTTTGCCGACGTTGGGCATGCCCACAATCATAGCGCGCATGCCCGTCAGCGAGTCGACGGCCCGGGCCACATCCTTGACTTTGGAGAGCAGGGACTTTGTACCGCCTGCGCTTGTCTTATCCCAGAATACCACGCGATCGCCGTGCAGCCTGCGCAGTGCCTGTATAGCGGCAGGGCTGTCCTTGCCAAGATCGGATTTGGTGTAAACGACAACCCGCTCGCGGCCGGCGACAGCGCGTTCAAGCTGCGGGTTGTGTGTGGATAGCGGGAGTCGGAAATCGCGACACTCGAGGATCAGGGATATGTTGGAGAGCGTCTTGACGATCTTGGCTTCACCGGCGGCATGGTGGCCAAGATAGTAGGTCTTGGGGATGGAGTTGGGCAGCGGAAAGACCTGGCGGGGAACGAATCTCGACATGATTTGAGAAAAAGGTCAACGTGGTCTTATCCTTCGTATCATAGTGTCGGGAGCGCGCTCGCTCAGAAAGGCGAATAAGCCGGACTTCCAATGCGGCTCGAATCGAGCGGTGGACCAAAAAAAAATGAATGAATGGATAAAAACGGCCAGCCTTGTGGTTGGACCCGCGATGGCTTCAGCCTTGCCCCACGAAGGCACGTGTTGATAAGGAATTGACAATGTCAGATAAGATTTGTGTGACGTCATGGGGAACCTATTGAGCCAATGGATAGCGCAGATTGGAACACGAGGATGATTCGTCGACTGGTCGTGTAAGTGCCGTACAGCAAACTACCTGTCCTGGGGCTCAATGAGCATCGAGATGCCAAATGCCAAGACAAGAGCCAAGAGCAAAGTTCTTGGCCGGGCTTTCAAACCCTCAGCCCCCCAAGGGTTGAAAAGCCCGACATGGCGCCTCTTATGAGTCAATAGCAATTTCCCTCGCAACCTGTGGACTCGCCGAGTAAAGCCAGCCTTCAGTTGACTCTGTTTCAATGGCGGAAAACCCAACGGTCGGAGGGGCAGACGGCCTCTCAAACATTGTTTCATCAACTTCTGCAGATATTCAGCAGAATATCACACGGCGATCTCATGTCGAAGAGATGCGCCCGGGCTCAGGACCGCAGCCGACCAATCAACACGACATGCTCGACAACTCGGCGCCTTCGCAGAGAGTGAAACGTCGGGTTAAATATTTTGGCGTTGGGGGCGCTCTGCGTCCCTTTCGGCTTCTCAAAGAGGACGTTGTCAACATCAAGAGCCGATGGGTATCAGACTGGCAAGTCTTTAACCAGCAGATAGTCGCCAGCGCCGTGTACATCTTCTTCACCAACATCCTACCGGGCCTCACGTTTGCGAGTGACCTGTATACATTGACGGGCAAGTCGTGGGGCACCATTGAAATTGTTTTCAGCACGGGACTGTGCGGTCTCATCTTCTCTCTGTAAGTGGCAATTACGTACCTCGCTGAGGACAGGCAACTAATAGACACCAGTTTCTCTGGCCAGCCCTTGACCATTCTCGGCGTGACGGGACCGTTCGCTGTCCTCGCTGAAAATGTCTACGAGTTATGCGAGAAGAATTTCAATGTGAGTCATGGATCTAAAAGACCGCAGGACATTATCTCATTCGTCTTCAGGTCGAGTTTCTACCAGTCATGGCATGGACACTTATTCATGCGGGTTGGATGCATTACCTCTTGGCCATCTTCAACGCCCATGACTGGACGATGCAATACGTGACGCATTTCAGCGCCGACATCTTCTCGCTGCTCAACAGCGTGATTTACTTCCACAAGGCGGCCATGGAACTGAAGCGCACACACGCCAGAGTGTCGCTTGCGGCGTTTCTGTATGCCATCATCGGGGCATTTGGGACGTGCCTCTTCGCCATTGCCCTGTCGACGGCCAACTCGTGGAAGCCCTTCCTTCATCACTATGTCCGTCTTGGGCTGACAGAGTACGCGGCGGCCATCTCCATCATATTCTGGATCGGCATGCCGTACATTGGCGAACTGAAGTCGCTCGATCACGAGCGCCTGCAGGTGCAGACAACTTTTAGGCCCTCCAGCCCCGAGCGGTCAACTTTTTTTGTCCGGTTTTGGGAGATTCCCATTGAGTGGGTGTTCTTGTCGATGATACCCGGCGCCATCGTGACGGTCCTGTTCTACTTTGACCACGAAATCAGCAGCAGCATCTGCACGGGCAAGCGGTACGGCACGCAGAAGCCGGGCGGGTACGCATGGGACATTGTCCTCTTGGGAACCACAACCATCATCTGCGGCATCCTTGGGATCCCTCCCGCAAACGGGCTGCTCCCGCAGGCCCCGCTCCACTCCGAGTCGCTAATGCACTACGTGCTAGAGAGCCGTGAGCCAGGCGCCGAAGAAGGAGAAGAAAGCGAGGCGCCCAGGCCCGTGGCCAGGACCTACGAGCAGCGGTACTCGCCCTTTATCCAGGCGGCCATGATCCTCGTCTTCGTCTCGCCGCCGCTCCAGAAGCTGCTCGGCTACACGCAGACGTCTGTGCTCTCGGGCCTCTTCATGTTCATGGGCTACCAGTCGCTCTGCGTCAACCCGATCCTGTACCGCGTCGGCAACATGCTCACGCCGCCGTCGGAGCTCCCCGAGCTCCCCCCGGGCGTCAGCTGGCGCGGCATCCACCTGTACACGGCGGCCCAGATGGTCCTCACGGGCATCGTGTTCGGCGTGACGCTGACGGTGGCGGCCCCCGCCTTCCCTCTCATCATCATCGCCTTGGTCCCCGTCAGGCTATCGCTCATGAACAAGGTGTGGAGCTGCGAGACGCTAATGCTGGTGGACGGGTGGGCGTGTCGGGAGGGAAAGCCCGAGGACGCTGCAGCATCTCACACAGACGATGTGGGTGCGCATGTGGATGCGGCGCAAGGATCCGAGGACGTGGAGAAGGCAAGCGGCACCCGAGGCCTCGAATAGATGCAGACACTCAATCAAAGGCTGCCAGATGGTTTTGCAGGTGGGACAGGAGGAGCTACGTAGTTGTCTTTCGTTGTCCCAAGTTTACCCTGCCAACGCGGAACATTGTTCCGCCTCCTGCTCAGTCTCTCTCTCTCCTCTGCATAGTATTAATTAGCTACGAGCTACCCCGCAATATCCAATAATCCCCAAATTTCCATCTCCCTCGCGTACTCCTCAACCCCGCAACGAGGTCCTATTTTATGAAAGGCACTTGCCAGAGCTAGTCTTTTCCAAGAAGCCGAGAAATCGGAAGACGATAACCGCAACCGCGCTTCTTCAATTCTTATTGACTTTTTCTTATACTTATAATTATTACCAGCTCACTCGAGACATCATACATCATATATCATTGTGCTTTTTTTTTGTTTCATCTCAAAATATTCAAAACACTTTGCTAGCTGTTTCCCCAGCCTTGGACAAAAAAATGGCTTTCGCAGTTGAAGGAAAGGGGGCCATTGTGACTGGAGGAGGATCCGGTAAATACTTTTCCATCTTTTCATATACCATGGACAATCAGCCGAAGCTAATGACCACTGTGTAATACCCTCAGGCATCAACCTCGAGTTTGTCCGCATCCTCCTCTCCAAGGGCTGCTCCGTCTTGATTGCAGACCTCAAGCTCCAGCCAGAGGCCGAGGAGCTGCTCAGGCAGAACCCGTTCCCGAGCGCCGCTCCCGGCAAGGCTGGGGCCTTTTTCCACAAGACCAACGTCGCCTCGTGGCCGCAGCTGAGCGAGATGTGGAAGACGGCCGTGGAGAAGCTGCCGTCGGTCGACGTCGTGGTGCCCGGCGCCGGCCTCTTCGAGCCCAAGTGGACGTCGTTCTGGGAGCCGCCCAAGTCCGAGACCAACCCGGACACGGTCTCGGCAGACCCTGCAGACGGCGACCCGGGCCACTACGCCATCTTTGACGTCAACCTCATCTCACCCATCCGCCTCAGCCAGTTGGCCATCAGCCACTGGACCAAGAACAAGAAGAAGGGCTGCCTGGTGCACGTCTGCAGCATCGCGGGCTTCACGGCTGGCATCAACACGCCCCTCTACTTTGCCAGCAAGCACGGTCTCCACGGCTTCGTGCGGTCGCTGGGAGGTCTGCGCAATGAGCTGGGTATCCGCGTAGGATGTGCGGCCCCAGGTGGTGTGAGGGTAAGTCCGATGTTCACTCAAATCCAATGGCTTTGATATATTAACTTTGTTTTTTTCTTTTTTTACTAGACTCCTCTCTGGCGCGACGACCCTACCAAGGCCTCCATGCTTGACGAGAACACGGTGCTCATGGACCCGGAAGAAGTGGCGCAAGGCATGTGGGAGCTGGTCGTCAACGAAGAGTACGGCGATGGCACCATCCTGGAGCTCACCAGGGGCAAGAGGAGAGCCATTCCCATGTTCGGCTCGACGCCGCCCTCTGGCGCCGAGGTCGCGGTGCCGGGATACCTAGCTGCAGAGAAGTCACTGTATGATAGGCTAAAGACTGATGGCCTCGACGTCTGATTCGGCGAGCCTCCCCCCCTCCTCATCTAGAAAGAATCGAGGCCCTGATCCCTTTTTTTTTAAATAAAAAAAAAAACACCCGCATCCATGTCGTGCATCCGAGTTATTGGCCACCTATGCAAGCCATTGTACTACCCCTCCTCACGCAGTAGGTTTAAAAAAAAACGGCCATGCAATGCACCATGTGCAGTGAGACGCTACATGGCTCGTGTTTAGATTTGCCGAAGCAATCAAATGTCGTAAAGCGGATGCATGCGGGTGTAACCTATTCGCCATGTGGGCCAGCCACAAGTTGAAGAAGGGCAAAAAATTAAACATTAGTGGGAAACCGGTGCGCCATCGGAGTGGTCAATTGGGTTTCATTTCCGTCTCTGACTGTTGCAGGATTGATGAATGGGTGAGTACAGATGGCTGGTGCGGCCTCTTCTTGTAAGCCAGCTCTGCCATCAATCAATCAATCCGTCAATCCATCGACCATAATTTGCACAAATGACAAACAAAATTAGGAAAAGTACCGGCTTGGCTGCACGCAACTGCCAGGGGTTTAAAATTAACCATAAATGACACAACGTGTCAAAAAAGAAGAAGAAAAGGAACGAAATTTTTTTCTAATAATACCAACATGCTCGAAGACGAAACTCAAGCGTACCAAAATCCACTTCCGTTTCAAGAGCTGCGCTCCCGCCACTCTAAGCTGAGTTAAGGGGTCAGGGTCTTGTGCTCGAGGAACGAGAGTCTTTTTTTTTCCCGGGTTTTTTTTCTCGCCCTCTAGAAGTTCTAGGGCGCGCAGCCCAGAATAGCTCTAGCTGCTACTCGCGTTCCTCGAGCGTCCTATGTGCGAACGGGCCTTTTAGTTGACAGCTCCTGGCCGCCGCCGGCACGTTCGCCATTCCGCAATGTTATGATTCTTGATTGTTCCTCTATCTAGCTAACTCATAGGCTCCCTTTGTTGTTTGTGGTCACAGGACGTGATCTGCAATGCCTCGCGCCAAGGGTCACACGTGACCGGCCTTTTGCTGGTTCCAACACTAAATGCAGCTATCCGGCACCTAAAGGGATTTCATTTTCCGTCTTTGTATAGGTTTCCAGCCCGACGAGGGTCCCAATAAGGAGACGAAGGTGTGACTTCTGTTAGCCTCAATTGTGCAGCAGCCACTCCCGCTTCATCCACCTCCTGGCCCTGAGATCTTGCCACAGATTGCAACAAAATAGTAGCATAATCGTTTGCCTCAGGCCAGTCAATCGGGAGCCTCCGGTGATGGATATTAGGAGGATTAGGATTGAGCTTTCGTTCAAACTTATCACGAAATATATGGTATTGGGCAAGTGCATGCCAAGGGTGCCAGCGTGGGCGGTTTAAGGCTGTCCCATGTATAGGGAAAGGCACTGGCCCATTCTTGACTAAAGGGGCTAAAAGGAATTCAATGAGAGCCTCAAACTGCTCAGCTGTGGGCGGATATAAGGTCCGTGGGCCGTTCACACGGCTTCCATGAATCCACATTTCCTTACACTAAAGTCATATCTATTAGAAACTCAAGAAGAATTAAGGGGAATAGCAGCGGAAGTTATACCTCTATATCACTCTCTCCACGATCGAAAAGAATAACACCACCAAAAATCTTACCCTCGGCCCAATATCCAGCAACATCAGCCATCCCTTGAGGATATTGCTCATGGTAGATATATGATGGGTGAAAGAATGCGCAAGGCGGGTAGGGCAAATTACCGGAGTTCCTTCCATTAGGATGCTCAAGGAGTTCATTTTCTAACCAATTCTGGTAAACACTATGTTTATGAACGCCATCATCTAATGCATAGAGATAGGCACCAATTTGGTGACAGGCAACAACAACAAGCTCAATCAATCTAAGCTGGAAGTCTTTAGATCCAGGGAAGGTATGACTAAATGCTTGAAGAAGCTAAGAGTAATTATTAGCAATCTATGATCATAGGTAGGATAGATTTATTTTCTTACTGAATCCTGAAATTGTAGCTCAGATGGATTAAATTGGTCCCTAAACCGTAGGACTCTATCAAGTGACCCATCACAAAGTTCATCATGGTTCATTTCATAAACCGGGTGGCCTACTAAAAAATAGTAGCTATCCAACAGAGATTCTTTGGTCGGCAACCCGTCAAGAATCTGGGCGTAGGTGATCTCGGCCACGGTGGTCGATAGGACATTTGCCAAGGCCTTGCAAAAGATGGCCTTGTGATCTTCTCCGAGTAGTTCAATATTCCCCATGGTATCTCAGAAAGCTCTGTGATTATTGCAATGGAAAAAGAACCGAGCCGGGTGATGGACAAGAGGGGAGCGAAAGGTGGCAAGGCATCATTATTACACACTTGGCTGCCTCAAACTGCGGGGTTTTTTTTTTTCTAGGCCAGTTAAGCGTCTCTTGAATTGTACCGCAACACCTCACGGCCCGAAGGACAGGCAAGGCAAACTCACTGATTTCGGTTTTGGATATTGTTACTGAAACTATCATTCAGATTGGAATTCCATATCTTCTCGACAGTAGCGAAATCGCGCACAAGATTGATCCCGCTTTTATTCGGGGAATGATAAACTTACAGGGGTTGTATTGTATGGTTGTACCTTAGAACTACTTCCCAGGAAGGTCCTACTATAAGCAAGGCTAACAAATTACAAACAAACTCAAGGGATAGACACCCCGCCATCAGCCCGGCCATGTAACATGCCGTTTTGAGTAAGTGGTGGCCTTTGCCGACCTATCATGGCCTCAAGAAAAAGGGACCTGGCCTTGGCCGTGGCACACCAAACATGGGTTTGCGCGCTTTCAACATGAAACCTCGCTACCCGGGGGCCTGCTCCACTTGAGCCTCCCCTGGCTTGAGCGCCGCCGCCGCATTTTTATTTACTTTGGTTGATCGCCTTTGGATGATGGGTCGGATGTATATCGATCCTGGAGCAGCAAAGATGAAATCAAGCCAAGCCATGTCCAGCCATGATCGAGGATGCGTCTGGTCAGCTCCCGCGACGAAAGTGAGCTGCGGCCGCGAGCAAGGTGAAGGCTACCCTAAACCAACATGTTCCAGCAAACACAAGCACAGATCGTATTTCACTTGTCGCAATATTAATGGCAACACAAGAATCAATGCAAGTATTCGTGAAACCTTGATCTAATTTGGATCAAGTTTGATTTTTGACTGTCAAATACTTGTTCAACTCCGACATCGGGTGGCGACTTGGCACATCAATTCGGTTACCCTTCGTTACTTCCATGGCTCAATACATGACCTTTTGTCAAAAGGCAAACCTGCGCCACATCTTGGTTAGTTCCGAGTCTACTTGGTTCCATCATGACCGATTCAACGCAATGTGAAGGAACAGAGTTTGTGCAATGCAGTAATGGTGCGCAAGTCCAGGACCTTGCTCTATTCATAATAAGAATTATCTGCCCTTTGAAGATTGTGGCCTCAAGAAAAGACCCATTTCGTTGTTCCAGTGTGGCCTCCTCCCATCTGCTCAATTTTTGCCCACGAATATACACTCGGGCTGTGCGCATGTGCATTCCCAGCTCAATCAAGTAGCCACTTTCATGTTCCAAACTAAATCTTCAAGAATCATATCATTGAAATCTCTCCTCCGCAGAGATGGATGAATGGGGGGTGGTGTTGCTGGTATAGGTGGTGCGAAGATGGGCGAATGAATTCACCCTCGGCGGCAATGATGAGAGGGTGACAATTGCCCAAGGCTAACGTAAAAAATCTCCAAAAAAATAGAACAACCAAAATCAAAAAAGTCCATATCGCATGCCAGATAATTGAGCTCGCAAAACGAGCTGGGTATCTCGATGAGCATTCTCCACGCTCCTCTTGTCTTCCTCCGTCAGATCTCTCTCATCTCATCAAGCATCTCGTCCCCAAAACGTGAACTCGACCCCAGCCCAGGTTCATGCTCATGCAAATAACAATAAAAACCAAAAAAAGGGGAGGAGAGGGATAATTTTCTAAACATCGGTCGGCTCGGATGCGTCGTTGCTCGTCCGGAAAACGGAGTAGAAAGGGTGGTGATGGTGTGCGGGCGTGTGTGTAGGTGTGTGTGTGTCACTTGGTGGTAAAAGGAAAAAAAGGTAACAGGTAAAAAAAGCGAGGGCGTGAAATTAGCAATAATTTGGTGCTGCGTTGCTTCGGGTTGTCGTCAATGTTCAATGTTTCTTCTGCGCTGGAGGAGCATGAAAAGTGAATTATTTGATGTTCTTGAAGAGGTCGTCACCCAGGCTGCCCTCGTCCTTTTCGAGATCGGACAGTTCGGGAATCATGGGAGGAGGGGGGCCGGTGGGCTTCTTGAAGGTGGGAGTGGGAGGAGCGGGAGCGACCTCAGCAAAAGTGCTGCGCTTGGGAGTCGTCTCTCCTCCTCCGGTTATCCGCCGGAACCAACCACTGCTCCTCTTGGACTTGCGCTCATCGAAGTAGCTTGAGCCGCTCTGGCTGGTGGGTCGAGCACTGCTTGCGACGTTGAGACTTGCGTTAATCGCCTGGCCGTCTAGGAAACTGTTATTCAATGTGCTTCTGGAGAATAGGCGGCGGATGCTGCCTTGGCGGCTGGAGGCGGCCGGGCTAAGGGGGACGGCATCATCCGCGGGGCGCTTTGTTCCTGCGAGATTACCATTGGTAGAAGAAGTAGAGTCGTCGAGGTCCTTGACAACTTCCTCCTTCTTGCTCTCTGCCGGGGGAGGCGTCTGGGGAGGCGTGGGGACCTTCTGGACCTGCTGGACCGGAGAATCCGGGGGTGGGGGGATGTTGGTTCCGTCGGTGATGCTGCCAAAGTTGAGGTTGAGGGCGGGCAGCTCGAAGCGTCGAGCCGCGGTGCCGGTGCTGGCGAGAGTCGGCATGATGTGTCGAAGTGTGGACCAGACGGACTGGATCGGAAACGCGGGCTCAGTGAAGGAGGGAAGGACGCGGTGTTGGTAGCCGGAGCCCGTAAAAAAAAAAGGAGTGCGGCGCAGGAGAAGGCCAAGCAACGGACAATCCAAACTAAGGCCGAGAGGGTCCAGCAGAGCGAGCAGGGCACATGAGCAACAGGACGGTCGGGAGGGATCGTGGTGTAGATGTTTGAAGAAAGAGAATGGCTTCTCGCAGTGTCCCCGCAGAAAATAGAATGACGAGGCCCTTGGAAAGGAGAGGTTTGATTTGGTTCCTCAGTTCAGGGTCGTAGACCGAAGGTGGGAAAGTAGAGCAGGGGGTGTGTGTGGTTGCAAGGATCCGGGCGTGGCGTGGTGTGCTCGTTTGAATCTGGCGATGGGGGACTGACTGAGTCGTGTGAAGGACCGCCGGACGATTTTGGAGACAGGTGGTGTGTGCACCGATGGGCGATTTGGATTTGGATTGGAGACGGAGAATAATTTTATTTGGCAGCAGACAGCGACGAGGCCGGTTTGATGGCGACGGCGAGATGGAATCGAGGATAGAGGCGATCCAATGGCTTGTGGCTAATGGAAGCTTGTCGGGTCAGTCTGGGGAAGCAGTCGAGACGAGATGAGACGAGACGAAAGGCGATGCAGTTCTTTTGGGATGGCAAGATGGGAAGCAGAAAAGGTGGGTGGAGCCGAATACTACATTGGCGCTGGAAGAGGAAGAGGACGGAGGGGGGGGGGGCCATTTGGGCTTCTTTGGGGGCCTGGGTGCCAGGAGGCTGGTGGGTGCGGGACGGCCGGTTACGTACCCATTCTAGCGGAGTAGTGGGCTGGGAACCGCTGAGAGCGGGCACAGAGGGCTCCAAGACCACCAGAGGAGACCCTGCTGGGGGACCTGGCTGAGACCCTGGCCTGGCCCGTTTTGGGCATGGTTCCACAGGTCCGGCACGTCCACACGCCCTGTGAGTCGCTGGCGGGAGAGCCAGCACAGGTGCTAAAAGGGGGTCAGTGCATTTTTTTTTCTTTCTTTCTCTGGGAATGAATGGCCTTGGTGGGCCCCGACCTCCCGAGCGCGTGGCGCCAAAAGGCACAGCGTGCGGCGATATGGGTGGGTTGGGGCTGGCTGGTTGGTGGGATGCATGGGCCTGCGAGTTGTGCCTGGGACCTGTCTGTGCCTGTTCCTGGCGGCGACTAACCTTAGTAGTAGCGGCGGTAGCGGGAGGCGTGCGTGTGAAAGGAAAGGTAGGTCGTAAATGAAGTGCTTTGTTAATATCACCATTAATATCATGGATATTAAATAAGTAGCCGTCAATATTTGCCGCGAAGAAATGAAGAGGTAATTAATTAATCAATTCATCCGGGAAAGGGAAAAAAAAAAAAAGCTCACTGACCTTTTTTCGGTGTGATAGACTACTCCAGACAAGTCTGGTTTAATTGCTTTTTCTCTTTCACTTGTGAAAAAAGAAAACAAGAAGAAAAAAACAAGAACCATCTCACACACCTACGCAACTTTCCCACTTCCCCTCCCCCGCTCTCATGCCACCTGCCCGCTGATTGATTCGCCACTGGACGGGAAATCGGGCGCCACAATGGCAATCCCACGTCACAGTCCCAAGGGCGGGAGGAAGAAAAAGGAAGCAATGAAAAACGTTTGTTGAGATGATGCATGCGCTAGCGGCTCACCGCTGTCAGACCAGGGTTCGGGGCAGGTGCTGTGGTCATTGATGAAACAAAAAAGGAAACATGTTAAACGAAACAAGGCAGGGTTCAGATGCCTCTCTCTCTCTCTCTCTCTCTTTCCCACTTGCTCGTATAGGTACCGTCTTCATGTATGTTGCGTTGTTGTGGGCTCGACTCCATTATTTGGCAAACATTAACCCCAGCACCATCGCATCACAGCCTCAATCCAATCCAAGCTTTTCTCGATTAAATAAACAAACCGTCTGGATACGGGACGGTGCCTGAACCTTCACCACCCACCCCCCCTTAACTGTAATTCACCCGCCATTCCTACACATCCGCACCAGGCCTTATCCTGACTGTTTTTTTCTCCTTGTGACGGCCCGGGGACCATGCAAGGTACATCCGTCGCCTGCAGCTAGCACTAACCAAGTCGCGCTCCCCACTCAAGCCAACTGCTAACTGCTAACTAACCCAACTGACCAACCACTGCGCCTCTCCGCGATCCGTGTGCGCGTGCGAAAAGGGCCAAGTCAAGTGCCAGCTTGAGCGTCAGCGTGAGTGCGCCCTCTTTTTTTTCTTTGTCCTCGTCCCTCTCTTGTTTCCACGGCTGTTCCATGCAAGCTCTCCCGCTCCGTGACATGTGTCCATCTATATCAGACCGTGATATGTAGATCCAGCAGCGTTTCCCCATGCTTCTTCCCGCCGCGGCTGAGGCTGACGACCGACAGCTCAATGCGTCCAGAAGCATGCAACACCTGTCTCAGGGGGAAGACGAGGGAGGTGATCCCCCCAACTCCGGCTCCTCACCACCACCGCATTTGCCGACGCCATTGTCTTGGATCCCTCCCCGCCCTCCCCTCACAATGTTCAGTGTGCTCTTCTTTTTTTGACATGTGCGCATTCCCCCGACTGTCTGTCTCCCCGCCATTGACCCCTCGTTGTGTCTCATGTTGAGCATCCCGACGCCAGCATGATATCACACTCGTCGCCGTGTCTACCGCTTGGCCAGGCCGGGCTAGAAATGATCCAAAGCCATGGTCATTTGGGATAATGGACTGAGGCACTAGAGCTGGCCACCTTGGTATTGGCCATGATATCACAATCGTCGCCATGTCTGCGGCTTGGCCAGGCTTGGCCAGGCTTGGCTGGGCCTGGCTAGACCTGGCCAGAAATCGTCTCCAGTCATGGACAGAAGCACCAAAGTTGAGCTCACTTACTTACACACTGTAAAGCAACCAGTTTCCATTCATTAATCGTCTACCCATTCTTTTTTTTACTCAACACTAGGCTTGCTATTCACTGCCCACGACTGACCAACTTGTCAAATTGCCGGCTACACTGGCAAAATGGAATGAGCACTCCGCTAGTGCGTGGCGCAATTGTGCCCTCTTTTGCATTGTCATGACAGAGCTACCAGCGCAAAGAGCGTTCAAATCCCATTGGGTATAAAGTAAGAACATGAAGAAAAGAAGAAAACAACACCAAAAAAAACCCCCACCACTATATCCAAGCTTGCTATGAGAGATGCGCACTTGAAATGCCCCGGCAGATACGCTCTGGACATGCACCAGCAGTTAGTTGTTCCCTATGACCGACTCAACCGCGGCAACAGCAAACGCAAGACAAGAGGCGCGTGGTCCTTGACCTTCTTCAGCTGGGACAGGACTTGCTGCTGTTGTTTTGGCTCGTAGGGCGGAACATTGCCAAACACTTCCTCGTATGAGGGAGGACCGCGAGGGCAGTAGCTCTGGTGCTTGGCGAGGTCGCCCCAGTCGACGACGATGTCGTCCCTCATCCGCGAGATGTCGACGTGCCACTGGAGGGCATCAAGGTCCCCGTCCGAGTCTTCAAACGACTCGTGGACAGTGCGGTTGACGACGCTGGCATCGGGAAGCCCGAAGCGCATGTAGGTGGACTGGCTGAGCCTGGTGTTGATCCTGTCCTCGTCTGCGCTGCCGTGCCCTTTCCACGCGGCGATGGGCATCCCCGTGGCTGACACGGCGAGCCGCCCGCACCGAGCTGCAATGGTGCCCCGGATCTTCTTCTTAAAATTCCTGTGGCACCTCCAATACTGGTAGTTGTGCCATCGCTGCTCCAGGGCCCACAGGTCCTGGGTCAAGATGCGCAGTGCTCTCTTTTCCCCGAAGCTGTCAAACAGTTGATCCACTGCCGGGAACAGCTTTGGATCCTCGAGGCTGCGCTGGCGAGCGCGTGTCTCGCTGAGGATCGATATCATCTTCTCAAATGTGTACGGGTCGGGCATCGTGTCGTGGCCAAACACCTCCCTGGCGTACCGGGACACGTCCCTTAGGATCCAGTTCCAGAAGGCTGGAGGCTGCTTCGGGTCGTCGCCCGCGATGCCGTGCTCGACCCTATCCTTCCACTCCCGGTAGTAGTCGATCTCGCGGCGGACTTGGCCAAGTATGTGCGCGACGTAGGGGCCTATTTTGTTGTTCATTTCGCTCCACCAGGGCCGGTTGCGAACGTGCCAGGGACAGCACCGGGCCTTGATGTTGTTGTACTCCAGGGCCCTCAGACACCGCATGAAGCTGTAACAGGACATCTGGCATTGGATCTCGACCCAGAACTGAGATGTGAGCTCCGTCATGACCTTGAAACGCCTTGATTCTTTCTCGGTGGCTTCGACACCGTGAGACAGAACTCGCCGGAGCCCCTCAGACAGCTCCTCGAGATCCTGAGTGAAGTCTTTGGTCAGGGTGCACTGCTCTCGCTGCCGCTGGAGGATCTGGGAGACCCATTCCAGCGTCGCTTGGTATATCTCTTTCGCGGGGCCCTCATATGTCAGATGCTGATCGGCATGGTCGTTGTGATAGGGGAAAAGGGTCTGGAAGGCTTTGTCGAGGGGGAAATTGCCCATGGACATGCTGGGGACTGTGCAACACCTTTGTGCACGAGGTAGAGGGTGCATTGGCTGGGAAAGAAACGTGGATGGATGGGGTGAGATATACAAGGCCCAGTTCTCAAGGTTTGAAGAAAGACCGGCACAAGCACAAGCACAAGCTGCAAGTACACCGCAAGCCAGCTCGAGATGGAGATGAAAGGGAATGGAAATGATGCAGTTGCTTGCACGGATGGCACACGAGTGAGTGCCAAGTTCACCAATGCAACGCTTGGTCAATATTCCCAGGCGAGCGCCTTTCCCAGTGGGAATCTGCTTCCACCAGAGAGAGGGACGAACCCAAGATACAACTGCGTGCTGGAAGCCTGTTACTGGCTGGTCAACACTGCATTGCTTTACTGGGGAGAAGCAGGGTGAATAGTGCCTTGGATGACGATGAAAGGCTGAATTCGAAAAGGAATCATTTTATGTTGAGCCCAGGCGAGGCCATTTCTCCGACAGGGACGTACCCGTAGCGGTCGAAGATGAAAAGTTTGGCTGCTGCAGAGGTGAAGCTCAAAAGGGTCACGATACAGGACCGAATTTTACCCTGTTGTGTCGGTGCCAAGACACTGTCAAGTATTTCCAAACTCTAGAGCCCAACATTGACTCTGTGCAATTGTTGCGTCCGAACCACTGGGACTGTTTGGTGAGTGGCAGATGGAATATATAGCCGTGTATGAGCCAAGTTCAAACGATTGAGTATGGAATCTGTATTGATTCATCTTGAACAGCCATCACACACCTCAGGGACAGTTCATTGTTATCATGGTAAAAAGAGAAGCTTGCATATATATCTATACATGTCTGTATACACCTACATCCTACATTTCTCATTGAGCCCCGTTTTCCCATTTACACTGCTTTCCAGCACACTCAAGTGTCTCCGTAGACGAGCACGCCCTTGCCCTTGCGGAAGCCCTGCAGACCCTGCTGGACGGCGGCTCGCAGGGTTGCCTCGTCGGTGTCCCAGTCCCACTTGACCTCCTGGATGGGGACGTCGCTGAACTTGCCGTCGCGGATGACGCTGAGGATGTCGTTGATCATGTGGCGGCGGCCCTCGGGGTCGCGCTCGTTCCAGCGGCTCAGCCAGAAGCCGACGAAGCGGATGTCCTTGAAGATGAGCAGGCCGACGGGCAGGGCCACGGGCTGGCGGGCCATGCCGCCGTAGGAGACGAGGGTGGCCCCCTCGCCCAGCGAGCGGGCGACGGCCGTGGCCGACTTGCCGCCGACGCAGTTGAGGCCGAGGCCGATCTCCTCGCGGCCCTGGCGCGTGATCTCGGCGAGCTGGTCCCTCCACTCCCGGGACAGGAACTGCGACTCGGTGACGACGACGTCGGCGCCGAGGCGGCGCAGCTCCTGCTTGAGCGCCTCCGTCTCCTCGGGCGTCTCGCGCTCGCGCACGACGTTGATGCTGCGGAGCCCCCACAGCCTGCCGAACTGGATGGCGGACCGGCCGACGCCCGAGTTGGCGCCGTTCTGGATGAACCACTGGCCGCTGCCGGGCTCGAGGGGCTTCATGCCGAGGCCGGCCTTGGCGCCGGCGCTGGGCCCGTAGGCGCGCAGGATCTTGTAGGCGGTGCACGGGTTGACGCTGACCGTGGCCACCTGCGCGGGCGTCAGGCCCTGCTTGTCGACCTTGATGAACTTGGACGCCTCGTCGACGGCGTGCGTCCGCCAGGTGCCGAACTGGCCCACGGCGGGTATCACCCAGTCGCCCTTGGTGAGCCCCGAGCCTGCGCCGCCCGCCGACACCACCTCGAAGACGCCCTCGTTGCCCGGCACCACCGACGGCTCCGGCGTGCCAATCAGCGACGTGAAGGGCGGCTTGGACCCGTACGTGCCCTGGATCGTGTTGATGTCGGCCGGGTTGATGGGCGAGGCCAGCGCTCGCACGAGCACCGACGACGACGGGATCGACGGCGAGATGGAGTGCGTGTGCACTCTGGTGTGGTGTTTTGCCAGTCAGCCCATTTCCGCGTCCCAGCCTAAGAGGTCAACCAGACCAGACCCAAACTTACTTGAGCACGTCTTCCGGCTCGCCGTACTTGGAAAAGACGAGCGCCTTGGCCTGCGTGTAGCCGTACGGCCCCGACTTGTATCGCACGCCGACGCCGAGACCTTGCTGTGCTGCCCGCAGCCTGGTCGAGGGCCGCGCCAGCCTGGAGGCCAGCGGGCCGAGGTTGAGACGCTGTGAGCTCGCCATTTTCTTTTCTCGCGCGCGCAAAAGGCAATTGGCAGATGCGTCTAAGGGATTGATTGCGATCTGGCGCGGGGTGTAGCTTGGAGGTTACGCTCGGCTTTCTTCACTCTAGTCTCCATGACGTTGTCGCCCGGCTAGACTGGCCAATCACGTCGCATCATGACTTCAAAGGCGGATAACGGTCGACTAGTCGGATCAGGCTAATCTTCAGGCGTGGTATATTAAATCAACGACACGGCGTACCCCAGTTGGTTCCAGAGCTCTCGCTCGGTTCTTGCCTGTTTGTTTTATATGCCCAAAACTCTGGTAGAGATGCATGGGCTGATCGTGGCTGTTGCGAGCGTGTTGAACTTGTCGGAGCTAAAAACCACCCACCGTACGGGTGTGTACGCCATGCTTCGCGGGTGAAAAAAGAGCAAAATATTGATCTAGCATGTTGAGCGACTGCAATTGATTTGTTTTCCGTAGATGGGATTGGAAAAATTGTCATCATAGGTTGTCCGCCCGTCAAGGTACTCAAGTACAGCAGACTGTTAAGCATGAGGCCTGATGAAGCTGTCTGGAGCCGAATCAAAGGACGCCTTGATAAACTTGGCCTTGCTGAATTGTTTAATGGATAAATAAAAGTACGTTGCGCGAGTATTTGACCTAATAGTATGGTGGTGATGCTGGAAAATGGTCAGACTGTTGCATCTTGTTGGTACCAATTTTGGCCTGTCAGGTAGTTTATCCAACATGCATTCTACCATATTAATCGGTTGGTTTGTACGGAGCATCAAGTGTAAAAAAAGCGCTTGTATGTTATTCATAACCAAAATAACAAAGGAATTGAACTGCATCTATTTTCCTCGTATCAATGCCTGCCTACAACTCCGTATCCAATTCGGGAACCTTGCACCTTAAGCGCGGAAAGCCTGCGCCCACTCGTGCAGCTTGTCAATTACAAGCGGTGCAAACGCCGTTTGCGAGTCTTCAATGATTCTCTCAAAGTATCGCAAGGCCTCCTCCTCCGTCATCTCGAGATGGAACCGCTCGCGAACCTTGAGAACCGCCTTGTCAGGCTCCAGCCTAATGTCCGGGATATTGGCATCAACCATGAGGCTGAAGAGGTTAAGGATGAGATTTGATGACTTTCGTAGTGCCGTGTAGGCGAGGAAGCAGTATTGCTTGAATTGCTGGTAATGGTCTGATTGCACGCCTCCCATGCAGTCCACCATTTCTTTGGATAGCTTCATCAACGGAGCAAAGGGTTTGGGATCACGGCCGAGAATAAAACCAAAGTCAGCATGGAAAAAGTGACCATCGGGTGTCAGAAGCAGATTTTCAAGGTGGCGATCACCCACGCCCAGGATATACGTGATGACACAATACCCGGCACACGATCTTACGTAGGTGTCGAGGGTTTCTTGACGGACACCAAGAGGTTGGCTGTCGTCCGGGTTGTGATATTTTAGATAGCCCAGTGCCGGGTTTGTCTTGAACTTGTTCACAATGCTGGATAAGCTTGCGGACTGGACAAATTGTGACGCGCCGGCTGACGTGCTGGTTGCCAGGATCTTGTAGGGTGAAAGTTTGAGATCCAGATTCTCTTTCTGGAGCAATTGATCCATAAGAGTAATGATTTGGATCACTAGCTGATCTTGTCGTAGATCATCTCCAACCTTGAAAATAATGGGGTAGATGGTGCCAGTTGTGGTCTTGAAGGTACACTTGAACGGGCTCAATGATGACTTGAAGACGTTTGTTTGATCCGGAGCAACTCCAGTAATAAACACTGAAGGATCCAGCGGCATAGACAGGGGCGGATCAATAATTAGTAGTTCATTCTTGGGGTCTGCAAGGAAGTTTTTGACCCGGTCAGTTTTCTTGGCGTTGGAGTCGGCTGTTGTCTTGACCTCTTTTGCAATCCTGCTGAGTATGGCGACAAGTTCGGCTTGCCGTAAAAGCGTCTTTCTGAGCTCAGCTCCATCTGGTTGCTTCATGAGCTCAGTCATGAATTCATATGCAACTTTCCGGTAAATGCTTCGGTTGTCAAGACCCTGTTCAGGACTGGTATCGTCGCATTCCACCATTAGATACCAATGGAAATAGTTTCCGAGCTGAAAGTTTACAGCGGCTCTTTGAATCAGGAACCGTGCCAGGGACGAATCATGCGAACTTTCCTCAGTAGCATCTGTTGAGATGTGCTCATACTTCAAAGCCTGCACTAATTGGAGAAGATATAGAAGCAGCTCCGCATCATCTGACTTGCGGAGGCGTTCTACAGCGTATGAACGGACGGCCCCGTTGTCAAAGGATGGACCAAGAAGCTCCAGGGCATCGTCCACGTCGATCTCGGTCCAACGTCCAAATACTTGTATGGCAAGTTTAGATTCACTTTGATCGTTCCAGTTTACGGACTTGACAAATTTGGTCAACGCCCTCTTGTCCCTGGTCAAGTGATAACGGAACTTCCACACCAGGTCCGTCTCTTCCGTGTTGAGAACGTGGGTTGGGGGATACGACATGATGAGGTTCAACTCATCTCGGACCTTGGCATTTGGCTTTAGATCCTTGTCAAGAATGCCGTGTCTATGCGAACTTCGAAAGAGGCGGCGGTGCTTGGCTTCTGCTGGGTTGTCCTTGTGTCCAACTTCAGGATCGTACACTGTAACGAGCCGTCCACCTGGACCCGAAGAACCCCCGCTTACAGCATTAATTCCTGGTCCGTATTGGAGATCTGGTTGTCTCTGGGGGATGCTAGCCTGCGAGACGGATAAGTTTTGAAGTGATGAGATGGGAGGAGGGTCGTATTCGTGATCAGAGAAAACGACAGGAAAGTCGAAGCGCGGTAGCTCAACATTGAGGAGGAATGTTGACAGTCCTGGGCGGCCATCGTCCGAGGCGCCCTTTTCGTCCCCATGCCCGTCTCCGTTCAACGCCCGTTGGCGCTGCAGCATCTTCATGGATGATTTTGCGGCCTGGAGCCCGCCCTTTTCAAAATTACGAAAGACCATTTGGTCTAGCCAGTCGACACGGGGAATCTCGCCCATTTCGTGCTTCTTGAACAGTGTTTCCATGCGATCGAGCTCCTCGGCATCTTTGTCGAGGGGCACAGCGCCTTTGCGTGAATTGGGATTCTTCTTTGTGGAGACCAGCGCGGGAGTCGTCGAGTTATCGGTACCGTCGGCATGCATGTGTCGATGTACCAGGCATTTTTGCCTGCCCTTTTGCACCTGGTTGTCTTCGTCAAACATGGGCAATGTCGTGCCGCCAAAGGGGATCGCGTGACCAAGAGCGCCATTTCCGCCAGTGGGCGATAGATCCCACACGGTTATTGTGAGGCAGGAGTTGGCTGGGAGAGAGTTGTATGTGATTGGGAGCTGGAGCCACTCATTCCACCTGCGCTGGTTAGAACGATGGCCTGTGGGCTAATTGTGGTGGGGATATCGTACTTGCGATCGGATCTAAAAGGTTTGTACGCCGTCTGGACGGGCACTGTGAGAGGCTTGGAGCCAGCCCAGACCTGGACCGTGACGTAAACATCGGAGTGAGAGCTGGATACATGTCAGACAAGGCATAGCTTCCGGGCATCAGGGTCGCACACCTTATGTTTGATCCGGTGTGTCGCAGGTCAGGTCTTTCGAGAAGTGTAGAGTGCTTGAACGGAGGCTCCTCGCCCTCAAGGTTCATTCTGCGACAAGGGCTTCAGCAAACCAGGGACGAAAGCAGAGTCAAGCACGTCGGAACCTACATGCGAATGCTCACTGGATGCTCGACATCTTTGGAGCCCGCGAAGGAGAACGGGTCCATGCGCCCGTACTCAGACATTTTGGATCAACTCATGCTGGGGCTTGCGGAACAGCTGGGAAGTGGGCGTGGGCTCGGGTGGGAGCCGCCGTATATGTCGGGATGGTGACGAACTGGGGTGAAGTTGAACCTCCCGCACCGACGTCAAGGCCAAGTGAGCGAGCTGGCCGATAAGATAAGCTGGGAGTGGCGGGGAGGCGCACGGGCCAGGCGCCTTTGCGCTCCACCCAGATGCAGGCAATGTGGAATTTCATAGCTGAGGTACTCATTGGTGAATTTATTTGAATTGAGGAATTCTAGGTGCGTCTGATATGTGATTCCAGTTTCGCCTAGGCTCCCATGGCTGCGCCTATGAGCACGTTGGTTATGAATACAATGAGCTCCATCCCTTCCCCCCCATGCGCGCACAATAAATACAATAATAGACGGGGGGCCACCATTCCGTCATCTGGTATCAACAGAGAAGTAGAAGAACAACCATCCTAATCAACTCCTCCACATAAACAAGGTATCCGCCCAAGCTTTACAAATAGTACATGATGTGATTCGTTTCAAGTCGTTCTAATAGCACACTTTTCAAAGCTTATTTCTTTTGGCCCACGATGTGCCACTCAAAGACCTTGCGAAACAGGTCCTTTGCGTTTCCCTCGACCACGTCTCCGTGGCAGGGAATCATGGTCTCAAAGTCCCAATCAATAATGCGCTTCATGCTCTCGTTGAAGCTGTCGCGGTCCTTGACCAGGTACCAGTTGAATCGCTTCAGCCAACGAGCATCGCCCTGCACGTTCTGGATGCTGGAAAACAGCTTGCCCAGGAAGCCGTCGGCTGGCTTCTCGGCCTCGGGTACTTTGCTGTATTGCTCGGTGGCGGGAAGGTTAAAGAGCAGGTCAGCCTGGATGAGGACACGCTCAGGCTTGTAGTAAAAGACGATCTCTAAATTGGCGTGGGCGTCGACATACTCGTACTCAAAGTCGGCGTCGAACTCTTCGCTGATGCGGACGTCGCGCTTCTTGTCCTTGGTGAAGATGACAGCAAACTCGTCGTTGCCGATCTTGGGATCGTCCTGCTGCTTGGAGCGCTTCTCGGGCAGGCCCTGGGGGCCGATGATCTTGGCCTGCGGGTACTCCTTGGCCCATTCGGAGATGAAGATGTGGTGCTCAAAGTCGAGGGCTACAATGTAGCGAACGTCTCCGCCCATTTCGGCCACCTTGGCCTTGGTTGCATCTGTGAGTGCCACGGGAGAAAAGACGGCCAGAGAACCAGATGTGAGTTTCACTGCGAAAACACATTAGCTAGTGTTATTACTCAAAAGGGGAACCAAGCTTCTTCGTACCAAGAGTTCCACGGCCTCCAATCTTGATCTTTCCGAATCTCGCAAAGGGGACGGAAAATGTGGCAATGTTGGGCGTGACATTGCGAATGACCATGACATCGTCAGGGTTGGAAGGGATGAGCTGGGACGACATGGCTGATGGCGGCTGAGAGGAAAAAGCGGCTCGCTGGTGGTGAATCAAAAATAGGCGATGCGATTGTGATATATGGCGAGGCGGCTGGAAGCAGGTTGCGAATCGATGACGGCGAGAGCTGGGGCCGGATGCGACGATGGGGCGTGAAGTGGTGTGAAGTCGGGACCTGGGGATCGCCCTGTGAATCCGATGCAATGACATGGAAAGCGAAAGCGACAGGAACAAAGCGAGGGATGGAGCATTTAATAAATACGCAAAATACAGGCCTCGGCGAGTGCACCGACGCTCATGACGATAAGGAAGGTTCATCGCCATGGACCAGGGCTGGACAGGCCAATCCCGGCTTGGACCGCGTGCCTCGATTTTTTTTCTTTCTTCTTCTACTTCCTGTCCCTCGCTTCAGTTTGCGATTCATCATCCATGGCCAGCCATGACATCAATACCACGCCGTGGGTATTACCAAGCTGGGCCTCGCCAACGGGCAGGGCGCATGCCCAGTGGGTGGCCCACTCCCTCCCTTCGCCGCAACGGCTTCGGCCGAATCCACTCCCCGATACGGGCAGCTCTCGACGGGATGCCGAGGCTCGGAAGCTTAATTGCTCCAGAGCAAATTTGACGCGATGGACCATGGCCCGTGTGGCCCCTCCTCCCCTTGGTCCCTTGGTTGGAATAGCCCGGAATGGTCTGGCTCATCATGAAGCCAACACTTGCTTGCATGTGCATGCCATGCCATGCCATACCATCATGTACCAATGTACATGTGCGTGTTGTACGTGCGCACGTCTGTGTGTGTGTGCGCGCCCTCATGCCGGATTCCAAATCATCTTCATCAATGCGCCTCTCAGGCACCGACTAATCAGCGCCATTCTGACTGTGTCTTTGAATCATTTTTCGTACACTGCCTCTGCGCCCAAGCTACCGGACGGAGCAATATCGGTCCATGCCTTTGGAATCATCTGTACCTTACTCGCCCCATCCGTTTAGTCTGTCCCCACCCCGCGCACCTGTCACTGTCCCGAACCGAGACATGCAGAGCCAAAGTGGGCACCACCCGTTGATTATTTATTGCAACACACGTCATCCTCCCAAGAATTCCAAATCAGTCGTCTCGAAGCCTTCTTTCCCACCTGGCGATGCAAGGTGATTACATACATGCCCAGGATTTAAAATACAGAAGTGAGGACGCCTTAAAGCAGCTTGAAAAATCACATGTCATTTCAGCATCATGTCTATCAACCTTGCGCGGCGTAATCTCGCGTGACCACAGCCACAGGCATCTTAGCAGTGCGCTCTTAACAATTCAAATCTGACCAGCCAGCGACACCCCCATCAAATAACATGCTCTGGTACCTCAAACTTCCTCACAGCTTCCCACTCATGCTCACGCCCCATCAATTTGGTAAGTCCATCTATCGCCAGAGCCTATACTTGAATTCCAGGGAAGCAGCTGCCAGAGCCAGGACAATGCCATCTCGGCATCGTCCACGCCTAGAACCAACTTGCCGTCCACCCCGGGAACCAGCATCCAGGCGGGGGTTTCCAGGCACGTCCGTAACATGTATTCCCTCGTTAGACCGTTCGCATTCAACCAGATTTGCTGTTGACGCAAACTAGCAACGTAGAATTGAACCGTTACAACCAAGAGGCCTATATATGCAAGCATAAACAGTGGTGTCAAAATGCCGCCTGCACCTCTGTTTTGGTAAAACGTATTGCTGATGGCATCGCCATCGTGCGTGGTCGAAGTATGAAGAGTCTGAGGTGCATCGTGGAGCATGTGGGAAGTTCCATCAGTGAGCCGTTTCGGCTTGAAGCTGAGGTAGCGGCTGGAGCGTTGCGATGTCGGGTCCCAATTTGAAGCCTCCTCCACCCCCAGTGCACCTAGTTCTTGGTCTAGGCTTTGCCCCTCCCCACGATCGCGTCCAACCATTCCTCGTAGTCTTTGAATTTGTTGATCAAATATCCGAGAACTTAGACGAGAATAGCTGCGTAGACCATCGCTAAGGAAGCGGCTTGAGCGTCGCGATATTGAATCTCGGTTCGATCCTCCCTCATTTGATTCTTCCCCATCAAACTTTTGATCTTGTTCGTTGTTATGCAGAATCATGCTGGACATAGTAAGGTTGTCTGGGGATAACGAGCTATCAAACATATTGGTTGAATGGTGGGGTTTTGGTTCTGTCGTCGACCCTCTGAATGTCTGTGATGTGTGGAGTGATTTTGTCCCCTTAGATCGTGCTTGCCGGCTTCGGCGTTTCTTTGGGATAGGGGTAAGCTCATCCGTCGATCGGCGTCGTGGGATGGAAGTAATACTGTCACGCTGTGTGGTCGCAAGTTTGGACCATCTATCGGGAGCCTCTCCATCACTACGAGCATGTGTGGGAGTGTCGGGAGAGGGCTCTGCGGACGATGGTGGATTTGGCGAACCGGATTTGGATGCTTCGAAAGCTGCACCCGTCCAATCGCCACCGACAGCCCTTTGCCGGGGAACTGGATTTTGGAGTGTTGAGAGCGATGGCAGTGGAGTTTTGGGAAGTTGTTGTGACGACCAGCCCGCGCTACGGGTGGGCTCCGGGACTGGTACATCAAGCGGCTCGCCGCTGCCCTCTCTACACAATGACAAGGCCTGCGATTGTGCATTATCTAGGTAATTGGTAGGGTCCTTTTTCTCGCTTGTCTCATCGGGGGGCTCGGTCGGTGCCATGGCTATTTCTTCCACCTGCTCTGAAGAATTCAACTCGCTGAATCGAAATGAAAGAGAGGACCTTTCCTTCATGAGCTTTTTTATCTCAGCCCTGAGCCTGGCGTACTCGTCAATGCAGTCTGGTATCACCAGAGTCATGTCATCATTGATGGTCCTCAGGCTCCTTTTCAGGTCTTGGGAGTCGATTGGCGATTCGATTAGGTCCTGAATGGCCCCCTTCCATTTGGTGACGTATCGAAGTAGATTCCTTGCACGCCTGCTAGCTTTACTAGCCGATTTTTTGACCGAGGCCTGACCAGTTTCATCCACGTCTTGTTGTCCCTCGCCTGCTAGTGTTGATCCATCGGTCGATACAAAACTGAGGGCATCGTCATCCGCAATTTCGGTTGCAATTCGAGAAAATGGGATTTCTCTAGAAGGCGTGTTCCCACTCGAGTCTTCAATTTGACTGAGAGCGCTTTCGGTCAGTTCAGGGAGACTTTGCTCTTCGTCGCCCACACTCGTGTTGTGGAGATCTGGGGGGGAGGGCCGAGACTCCATAGTTGTAGGGCTGTGTGGCTCAAGCCCGAGATTGAACAATATAAATGGTAGGTGAGATATAAGGTAGATAAATGTATCTAGCTTCTAACGGTTGACGCACTGGTAACATGCATGGCCCAAAGACGGGGGAAAAGGTACGATTTGAGAGCAGATGGAGGAGGTAATGAATAAAACATTGCAACGGTGTCCTTCATAAAGATGGTGGGTTGTTGTCGACTACCAACACTTTTGAGTGAGGGGTTTGGAGCCAGCAACGCGCCATCTTGCCTTCTCAATGTTGACTTTTCTGATTATCAACAAAGCACTGCTTTTTCTTTCACAAGGATGAGAAGTACAGGCCATGTGCATGGCTGTACACCGCACAAACCAAGATACGGATCGTGCTTTTGACACATTAAAGCAAGGGGGCGCCGAAGAACAAAGAACTCGATGGAGTGCGGTGCTTAGCGGGACCCTCCGCATGATTGTAGCTCATGCCTGCCAGGCAGACAAAGAAGGGACTTTGCTACCCGGTTTGTTGACAAATACTTCAGCTATACCAACCTCGCGGCCCAGGTTCAGCTGCTGCGACCTCTTTTCTGTGCGGAATCATCGAATCCTTCAGTTCATAAGTATCTATGATGTCACGCCACGTGTCCATGTCCATGGACAGGATTGCCTGGTGCTTGGAGGCACTGTGCCGCGAAGTTCCTTGATCTTCGTCTTCCTCATTGTTGTCTCTGTTAACAGGCGCTGCGAATGTGGTTAGTTTAATATGCGAAGCTGTGGATAACAGGAGAACTTTACCCAGGGCAGGAAGACCGAACTCGTCAAAAGCTATCTCGACCCTTCCATCTCGAATGAGGAAGCTGACGTAGAACACGTTCTCGACCGTCTGGCTGAAGGATTTTGGATTCACCACAAATTGCATCAAGTCGATCCCGCCAGTGCTCCTTAAGCCGTGTTGATGCATGACCTTGTTTCTTTCCTCGTCTTGCATGTTATCGTTGATCAAGTTCATAACTGTAGTTTGGATTTCGGTCTGTAGTGATTCGAGCTCCTTCAGGATCTTGCCGCAAATTGCCGTCAGATCATTTTCCCGCTTTGCAAGATCCTCAACATTGAGGACCTCGGGCCTCGTTTCCGCCAAACTATTGGGACGAAAAGGAGCACTTCGTTTTGTGATTTTCCTGGCCTTCTTTTCGACTGACAACGGACCAAGCAAAAGACCTGGTAGTGCTGGCCGTCGAATATGGGGCAATGCGGCAAAACGACCGAGATGGGGCCAGTTCATCATGTCACCCTCGTCGCCGATCTCATCGTCATCCTCGTCTCCATCGCGTGTTGCCCTCCTCTTATGGCGCTGAGTGCTTGAAAGTTCAGGCGCATTGTCGTCATGGATGCCCCTGCCTTGGCGCATATATGTAATGCATTTTGACACGAATTCTTCCACGTCAATGCCCTGCGATAGGCTGCCCTGCGTAAGGCGCAAGGTTTTCCGGTATGATAAATCGGTCGTACTAACGAGGAGGCGTGAGTCGATCGTGGCTTCGGTAGTCTGTCGAAGATGCTTTGTGAGCTCATCGGCTTTCAGGATGGTTTCGTGCAAGCCCCGCGAGTCTGGCTGGAGATATTCCTCGGTGTTCTCGGTGACCTCTCGAAGCAGGTCTCTGTAGCCCTGCTGCACTTTCCGCCGCTGGTCGAGCGGTTGGTCTGGATCGTACACATCTTCGCCTCCTTCGCTCTCGTCGCTGTCTTCCGATGGCTGCGCTGTTCGGCGGCGACGGCTTGAGCTGCCTGCTGTCCTCGTGTCTGCGCGCTTTCTTTTTGACCCAGACACGCTGCGATTGGACTCCCTTTCACGCACTACTAGATTGCGCTGCGCAGGCGTAGCTAGGGACTCCTCGGGTGAGGAGTTGCGCAGACGAGTTGGCATTGGAGGGCGAGGGATGGGTGGGGTTGTAGGACTTCAAACACAAGGAGCGCTACAGATTGTCTCTTTTTCTTGGGTCTCTTAGTTTGCGGGGTTCTGTTCAGGCTTGTCGTTGAAATGTCGTTGATGACGCCTACTTTTTGGGCCGCACGAAAAGTCGCCTAGCTTTGGGATACGATCGCGTCTTCACGCGACGAGGTACGTACCCTGGCACTCCATTAAATGGAAGTGACAAGATTGGGCTGGCAGGGGTGGTAGTGGGGCAAAGCTACCAAGGCCCAGGTAGGTACTAGCAGTGAATGACAGCAGTGGTTCACCCCCAACCCACAGCCTCCAGCAGCCTGCCCGTGTTGCTTCACCTTCCTCGGAGGGGGCATGAAGTCGTAATCAGCCGCAATCTTCCCAGTGACCCTCAGGTGATCCCCACGTTCTCAAATCTAGGGCTGAATCTCGACGATGGGTGCGAAAATTACAGGCTGGCCCGTGTAAAGAAAAATTCCCGCCTCGGCCCCCCGCCCTACAAGCATGCCGAAACCATGCGGATTAAATGGGCGCTGGCAACTACACACTCACCCCGCCTCGCAGTAGAAACCGGAAGACGAGATGCAATATTCGGGTGCATTCACGGCTTCTTCCCTATGCTCTCCTCTTGGGGAAAAGAAAGTTCCCCATTTTGCCGAGCGGACCCATCCCACTTGTTCCCAACGCATCCGTTCGTATCAGCCGGCCGTCGGATTACTCTCCCATTCCGCAGTAGACGCGTACGTAACCCTATCAAGAAGGGAAACGTTGATGTCTTGGCCGCACTGCCAACCGCGGGTAAATCCGGTCACGTCCTAAGACCGAGTCCCAAAGAAGGGCCAAGACCGCCAGTGAGACGAACCCAGACATGCAGGTCTCATAGCATTTTACCACTGCGGACCACCGCAAAGGGCCCCGGAATCCCATGCAAGCTGAAAGACTGCCATTGCCGCCATGCACCTCGGAAGCGTGTCAGCAGCCCAGGAATGGCGCTCCTCCCCGGAAAGAGGCCCCCAAGAGATCTACCAAACTACGAGCCGGCGCATCTCGTAGGCTGATTGATGTAGTTCGTCCCCCTCTCCCCTGGATCACCAGTCCACCCCAAAAATGGGCCAACGCCTCGCAGTGTCCGGGGGAATGGGATTGGGGCCGAATGACCCGTATTTCCCATGGTGGAGGGGCGTTTTAGCAACGGCCGCCTCTTGCGGGAGGGGCACAAGATCGAGAAGAGGTAGAGGAGGGTTGGCAGAGCTTGGGAGTCTCGTGGTCTGCCAGCCGAGTCCAAGCGTAAGTGCAGCGCCCGCCAGCGATTTGGTGGTTCCTGCATCAGATAGATATTTTCGAGCATGCCGCAGCGCAAATCAAGTTCCAGTTGCGAGGGCGATCTCTCCGACAAGTCCTTGACCGTCTTGTAGGCCAGGAACATGGCTTGCCGACCTGCCATAGCAGGCAGGTCGCCCAGGAAATAGTTGGCTGTCAGCGTCTCGCTCACCAAGAGCTGGTGTCGAACCTTACAGTAGCTCCAAAAGTTGGAGGGAGGCAATCCTTGCGATTTGGGCAAAATTTCTGGGAGCACGACAGCCACACTATTGTTCACCGTCATCCAGACCCGGACATCCAACTGGACGAGGTGGGGGGAGGGGCTGCCAAGTCGGGTCTGGGCCAAGTGGCCTCGGTGTAGTTGCACCACGATGGCTAGGCTTGCATCATATTCATCAAGCTCCGACGTCCTTGGCCACAGGCGGCGGCGATCAGGGATCATCATGGAACATGCCTGGCGTGCCATACAGTCCCGGGTCCAGGAATGAGGCACAATGATGCTCAAGTGCCGCAACTCAAGTCAAGCATCCCCGGTTGGGGGAGTGAACTTGATGTCGAATACATCATCGAAGGTCCACCCGCCTCTCATATTTTTGTCACTTGCAACAAGGCCAAAACAGCGTGGGCTAAAGTGCCCGGATTTTTACCTGGGGTCATGGCGCAACATGGCAATGAATGACAATGAATGACATAGCAGACAGAGCGAGAAAAGGCCTGGTTGCTTATCGAGAACCCACCCCCACTGGACACCATCCCAGCATTGTCCCCTGTGAGCACTGCCCGATCAGTGGCCCACAGAGCCCAAGACAGCGCCCAGACAGCGCCCAGACGAAGGCCCGAGCCCCGCTATTCGGACGAGGGACCCGTCTCACAAAGGCCCATTTGAGCCCAGTTTGCTAGCCCCTCAGCGTCCCGGATAACTGCCCGCCATACCCCGCTATCGCCGTGTGGAAGCCTCCGTGGAAGCCCGTCATGCCTATTCCGGCAAACGCCCGACCATGCCGCCAGGGGACAGCCCAACTGCAGCGCTCCCAGCTGGCAGGATGATGCTCTGTACTGCATTTCTCTGTGCTGGCCTGTTGTGCCCTGTGCTGTGGCATCCATCCATCCCGATCCCGTCCCAGTCACACTTGTTTGCACGCCAGCAGTGATCGCCGACGCAACTGCGGGAAGGCTGTTTCGTGGGTTGATGGCTGCTCGGCGGTCCTTAGCTGGGGCTATAGTTCGCATCCCGAGCAAGCTCCTCGCCAGCAGAAGCACCCAGCAAGCATCGTCATCTGCCTTGGCCCTGTCTTCCTCGCACGTCACGGCACGCCGTCGCCGTGCTTCTCGTCCCAGCAACAACTTCGTATGGTTTCTCACGTGTCCCCGCATCTCGCCAGTGCGACCCCCTCTCCCCCGACCTCCACGCCACGACGCGATGCAAATGGCCAGCCCAGCTGCGGGCTGGACCTGGAGCTTGCCCAAAGGGCCTTCTCCCCATCCACACTGGCGGGCCAAGAACAGGTGCCCCAGCGTGCTGCATCCTTGGTGAGGGTGCGGAACATGCTTGGCACAGCACCCACCACCGTTAACACCTCCACCACCACTGAATCTCCCACCTGCACCTCCCTGCATGCATCTTTATCCGTGAGTGTGCATTAATAGCTGGGCCTTCTGGCTCCTTGTTGTCTTACCTTCTTCCAACAGGAGTCACCGTTCCCACTCCCCCGTCTCACACAACCCTTTTTTATCGTCTCCCATTCACAGATCGGTTCACTTGACCCCCTCGAAACTCACCCGCGTGATTCTGTCCTATCTCTCTCCTCGTCTGTTGTTTTGCGTCGAGCCTTGATTCTCTCTTGATAAGCCCAGCTCCCGGACAGATGCTCAACTTGGCTTGCGCCACTCCTCTCTCGCCTCTCTTCCACCCGTCATCTGTGTTTGCACCTCCGCCATCATGACCGGCGCTATTGTTACTCCCCGCTACAGCTTCGAGGACTTTGAAACGGCATCGATCCGCTCTGCCGCACCCTCGTATGGTGAGTTTTCTTAGCATCCCGTGTTATCGTGTTGTTCTTGCTGCTCTTGCTGCATGTTTCGCCCACCGTGTTGTTTGCTGCATCCAAACGCAGAGCCATCTGTGGAGTCCGGATGCCGGCACGAGACCACTGGAGCTGACTCAACATAATACTTCAGTCTCGGAAGCACCCTCTTATCACTCTGTCGCGCCGTATCCCGAGGCCGTGCCGCCTTACTCGCCGCCCGCCAACAGAGCCAACGTCGCGGGCCCAACGTCATCTCTCCTGCCTCCGCTCCGAACCAGCACCTCGGCTCCCCGCCCCCAGACCATCGGCCTACCTCCGGTTCCCACCGGGCCTCTACGAAGCACCCCAAACCTGAATGATTTTCGCGTGGGAACGTGGTCCTCAGTCAGCATGAGCCCCACAGCTCAGCGGGTTGCTCAGAGGCGTGTAAGCGCCCAGAGGTACCCCGTAGACAACATGCGACGAAGCAGGACGACGCTCTCCGACGAGATCCAAGATCGCACCGAGCTGCCTGCTCGACCTCTTGAGGACCCGCATCTTGTAGGGGAGACCGCTGCTACACAGGCACGCCAGGAGCGACTCGCCCGTGAGACAGGCGACGACATTCTTGTGCGCGAGGACCGCCAGTGGGACTGGTTCCTAGGTAAGCCACAACAGCAACACCTTGTAGGCCAGGAACTTGTGTTTGCTAACACTTGCCTAGCGCAAATGCGAGATTGGGATGAACGCGATCGAAGTTGGACGCGATTCCGCCGTGAGACCGAGTTGAGCTCCCGGAAGAAGCTCCTGCGTCGCATCGGCGGACGCCGCTTGATGATGTAAACGAACTTTT
The DNA here is from genome assembly GCA_002179835.1 of Calonectria leucothoes. Classification (NCBI taxonomy): domain Eukaryota; kingdom Fungi; phylum Ascomycota; class Sordariomycetes; order Hypocreales; family Nectriaceae; genus Calonectria; species Calonectria leucothoes. The sequence goes on from NAJI01000306.1 coordinate 46,145, forward strand.
CCTTGCCGCGCTGGGATCGCTGCTGCTGTGTCGGGTTTCCAGTTTGATGATAGCATTTGGACGACATTGCCGCATTTTCTCGGCGTTTTTATGATTTAGATTCTGGTTTTTCTTTCCTCTTTTTGTTATTTGGTTGTGGTTGGTCAACTTCTCAATGTCTGCATGGTGGGTACTTGGTTCATGATCTTCTCCCATCTGCATTGTGATGACAGGGGAGTCGTCGCAGTCTTCCTCTTTTCTTCTTTCGCTCTTTGGGATCAATAGGGTTTTCTTGCTTGGGGGTTTTGGGGTTGAGGGCTTATGGGGCTTGACAAACTGGACATAGTTAGCTCCCTACTCGAACAAAGATTTCAACATCGTTCCGACGATCCGTGCCAAATAATGCTGCGTGATGTATAATTCAGCTACATGGGCTGATATGAAGCTAAATACCGTCAATTTCCCCCTCTGTCCTCTACCTGTTACGTTAAAATTACACGTTTCCATAACGCCATGCCCGATGCAGCTATTAAGACACTTCTCTGCAGCCCAGCAGTGGCTCTTTTAATCCTCGGTGTCCACCGAGAACTTTTTGTTAAGGGCGCCGTTGATTGCCTCTAACCGATGTAGGACGAATGTGTTTAACCCTTGCTCTTGGTGTTGAGGATAAGGGCGACGATGAGGCTGATGAAAAGTTAGCACGATGCTAGGACTCCCGTTCAGTTACGGAATAGACATACCCATAGAGACCCAAGACTTCACCGAAAATAAGGATCAGGACCATGCCGACGAAGATCCTGGACTGCTCCATGTAGGCGCGCACGCCTGTATCGCCCACGACGCCGATACAGTAGCCAGCGGCAAGACCAGTCATGCCGACAGCGATACCACATCCGAGATGCAAGAATGCACTACCACCCATCAGCAAAGTTCTCATTCACACTAAAACCTCGAAACCTCAAAACGTACGTAAACAAGCTGTAGTTCTGGGATGTGGGGGGTGCCAGATCCTCGGCGATGAGGACGGAAATGACGAGCGAGTACACGGCGATAATACCGGACATGACGACGGGAATCAAACACTATGCTTGCTGTCAGATGATGATGCCTCGCGGATTGTCGTGACGTGAAGACGCTACCTTCATGATAAGGTCCGGTCGGAAAGTACCAACACCAGCGATACCGATGCCGGACTTGGCGGTTCCGTAGGCGGCGCCGATGGCTATTCCAATTGTTCAGCATTCGATCATTGATGATTCGGGGAGCGAGGGGGGTTGGAGAGTCGTACATCCGAAAACCATGGCAGCGCAAATGCCAGCCTGCAAGTTCATCAGCAACCCGCGTCATCCGCGACGCGCATCATCACAAGGCGACTTACCATCCCTATGAAGGGGGCGAACTTAGGGGCGTACTCTGATACCTCAGCCATGATGAATGAGTGACCGTGGGACAGAGTCGGCAAGATTAAGACGACGTGGACTCTGGTGTTTTACGTTGGAAGCTTGGAGATGATGTAGCCCTGGCCAGGCTGCTAGGAGGAGCGAGCTGGACAGTGCTGAGCTGGGCTGGCAGCAGCCAATCAGAAGCTCCAGCTGCAGGTGATGGTGTCACGTGAATGCGCTGGGGCGGTCGCTGGTGATTGGTTCCCTTTTGTGGATGCCCGCGGGCGCGGCAGGAGTCGCGACGAGGTTATAGCGGGCTTAGGCCGGGGGGGACCCTGCGGTGCCTGGCGTCCAAGTTTCGGCCACTGACGTCCTTTGGTGTTTGGGTTCTGAGGAAAGGATGCGGGAAGCAATGCCAGCAGCAAGCGTGGCAGAGAGTTTGACAACGAGTGTGGCAGCTGTGCTTGTGCGCGCGCGGTTGTGGTTGCTGCTTGTTTTTCTGTAGCACCAGCTAATGAATCGGCAACCTTCACATGAATGTCTCTCAGCAGGAAAACTCCAATCCAGTCCAATGGCCAGGGCGAGAGCCAGAGTGCCAGAGCGACAGGTTGTTATTCAGGAATCAACGGTCACTAGTGTAGCCCCCTCCCTCAGTCCCGCCCCCTTATTAGCCACGCATTCTTTGCTCGCCGGCAAAGGACCACGGCTTTCAAATTGACGGTGCTTCTCACGTCCCGGTATACTTGGGGGGGGCGGCGGTATATTTGGGCTACCTCCCGTTGGCAGAGCAGACAGATAGACAGGGACAAAGGAATCCATGGCATCCCCAGCATCTTGCAAGGGCTCTTTCCAGGACCATGGAGTACTACCAGGCGCGCCCAGCAGTCTTTTATTCCGAATCCATCAATCCATCCCTTACCAAGTATAACCTGCCCGCCGCGGCGCCCGCACCCCGTCCAGCCTACGTACGTGCCGGACCCAGTCACCAGCCAACCCGTCGCTGACCAGAGGGGCCGCTCGTCCACAGGTGGACTTGGTGGACCTCCCACTGGCTCATCCACTGGCTTGCCCGCTGTCGACCCCCAGTCTTCCCACTGGCGGCCCTGCCAGGTACCTGTCGGCTCCCTGGCCTGCGCCGAGTTCTACCTGGCTCTCTCCACTGCCACACTGGCACCCGACCCCCGTGGATGTGGAATTGGTGGACCTGGCTGTCTGCGTCTGCGTCTGAGTCTGTGCCTGTGCTCTTTGTCTGCTGCTTGTCCTGGGCTGCTTGCTGCGTGCTGCTGGCCTGTCTGGCTCTGATCCTACCTACGTGGATCGTGAACCTGCAACCCCCCTCGGATTCATCCATAGGGCCACCAATCTCGATTCTGCAACTGCCCATTGCTACCCGTCTGCATCATCTTGCTCTGGCTCCCCCCGAAGAGCCCTGCCCTGACCCAGCGGGCTCCCTCCTTACTTTGCTTCGATCACCCACGAGCTCATCCGCCTCATCCTCGCGAGCCGACGTACGCTTAGGCACAAACCCCATCCTCTCCCTGAACCGGCTCTGCCCTCGACAACCGCCGCTCCGTGACACCATCCGCGACTCCAGACAACAACAGGGTCCTGCGCATTATCTGCCGCCCAAATCCCGACCAAGAGGCCGTGTTGACGTCGACCGGCGGCGGCGCATCCGTCGACGTCGGCTGTTGACCCGCCGTCGACCATTTTGATTTTGGCCTCTCCAGAGGCTTCTCAACCGGTTTGTCCACCGGCCGCCCTCGCACCTCCTTCTCATTGTCTCCTAACCAGGCTCTTTGTCAATTCGCAGGCACATTAACCGCCACCATGGCTGACTACGGCTACGATGCCCGTCGAGCTCCCCAGCGAGGGCCGCCACCCCAGGGCTACGGCGGCGATAACAACTACCAGCGAGATGCCGCCTTCTCCAACATCTTCGGTGCCGCTCCTCCTCCGGGCAGGTCTCAAACCATGACATCCTCCTCGATGCCTCCTCCCATGAGAGAACACCAGGGCCGAACGCAAACCATGTCTTCAACCTCGCAAGGCATGCAGCGGCAGCCACCGCCACGCCCTCCCCCTGGGCACTATGCCAACCACGACCCGACGAGGACTCGAACGATGGACTCCAACTCCGGCGGCGGCTACTATCCCCAGCAACGCTCAGCATCAGGAGGCCAGCCACCGCCTCATCACTATATGCAGCAGCAGCAGCAACAGCAGCAGCAGCATCAGCAGCAGAGGCGTCCGTATCCTGGCCCCGGAGGGCCGGCACCTCCGCGCATGGATCACCGGGGTCCTCCAGCACAAGCCCCGGGCGCGAGGACTCCTGCCCAACGGTTTTATCAAGGAGGACCGGGCCCTGCGATGAACAACGATCCTTATCGATCACAGTCCCTCGCCTCTGCCCCTCGACCTCAGATGTACCATCCTCCTCCAAATACATACCAGCACCAGCAGACCCCCGCGAATCAGTTGCGTCAGGCTCCCTACGCCCACCAGAACTCGGCCAGAACCACTGCCCAGGGCAGAGTCGTCCCGGAACGCCACGAGGACCGAGCAATGTCCATGACCAGTTCATTTCCCCCTCAGATGCAAGACGCTCACCAGACAATGAGCGGACGAGTCATCCCCAACCGGAGACCAGCAGACCCGCCAGCAACAAACGGCTACTCTAATTCTAACAGTGCATATGGCAACGTTCCTGGCAACCAAACTCGAACCCCGAGCATGGCATCTTCCAACGGTGGCAGCGACCACGGAAGGACAATGTCGATGGCCTCTACCATAGCACCAACCATTGCCCCCTCCGAGTCTGACGCCAACACTCTCGTCCAGAGACCCTCCAGGAGCAAGTCGATCGAGAGCGAGCGCCCGCCAACCGCAACCAAGATTCGACCCCCCCTCGTTTATCCCGCTTTGCTGTCCCGTGTCGCAGAGTGCTTCCGCCGCAAGATCATTGTCGGTGATCGAACGAAGAACGAACTGACATATAAAAATGCATTCAGTGGTTCCGAGGCGGTAGACGTGCTGTCGTACATTATCAGGACGACGGACAGAAACTTGGCCCTTCTGCTGGGTCGAGCTTTGGATGCCCAGAAATTCTTCCACGATGTCACATACGAACACAGGCTGCGAGACTCGCAGTCAGAAATGTACCAGTTTAGGGAGACGATGATGGACGAGCCAGAAGAGAAGTCCCCGGTCGACGGTGTCTTTGTTCTTCTCTCCGAGTGCTATTCCCCCACCTGTACTAGGGATCAGCTCTGCTACTCTATTGCTTGTCCCCGACGACTGGAGCAGGTTTCTAGGCTGAACCTGAAGATCAACCCTGGTCTGCGGAAGGAGGATTCTGCCAATGTCAACGATGACGAGGTTGACCAAACTGATGAGCAGAAGCTTTGGATTAACTCAGTTCCCAAAGAGATTGCTGACAAGGTCGATGAGAGAGAAAAGAAGAGGCAGGAGGTCATTTCCGAAATCTTCTACACCGAGCGAGACTTCGTCAAGGATTTGGAATATCTCCGCGATTTCTGGATCTTGCCCCTGCGCTCCAAGGCATCCCCCATCCCGGTGCAGCGCCGCGACAAGGTTGTCAAGGGCATCTTCAGCAACATTATCGATCACCCGAGCATTCATACTGTGAGCTCACGCTTCGCTTCGTCTTTGACTAGTCGGCAACAGAAGGAGCCCATTGTCCACAACATTGGTGATATTTTCCTCGAATTCGTCCCCCAGTTTGAGCCATTTATTTGGTACGGTTCCAAGCAGCTGGAAGGAAAGTTTGAGTTTGAGAATGAGAGGTCCATCAACCCATACTTTGCCAAGTTTGTCGACGAGATTGAGCGACGCAAAGAATCGAGAAAACTAGAACTCAACGGTTACCTGACCAAGCCGACAACCCGTCTCGCCCGATATCCTCTATTGCTGGAAAACGTCTTGAAGTACACTGAGGATGGCAACCCCGATAAGGAGGACATTCCCAAGGTTCTCACTGTGATTCGTGACCTGCTCGGAAGAGTCAACGCCGAGTCTGGAAAGGCCGAGAATCGATTCAACCTCAGGAGACTCCACGAGCAGCTCCGTTTCAGGCCCAACGAGAGAGTTGATCTGAAGCTCACAGAGGATGGCCGCGAGCTTGTTTTCAAGAGCCAGTTCAAGAAATCGCCAACTGATCCAGCTGAGATCACAGCCTTCTTGTTTGATCACGCTGTTCTCCTCGTCCGTATCAAGCAAACTGGTAAGAATGAAGAAATCAAGGCATACCGTAGACCAATTCCCCTCGAACTCCTCGCCATCAGAGAAATGGAGGAGGTTATCCCCGGCTCGGGAGCGATGAAGCGATCGTCATCCAGCCTGATCCCCTCAATACGAACCAACACAAACGATGCCAAGAAGAGCGAAGGCTGGCCGATCACATTCCGCCATTTGGGTAAGGCCGGGTATGAATTGACTTTGTTCGCATCGAACCAGGCCGCCCGCAAAAAGTGGCTTGAGTACATCGACACCGCTCAGCAGCGTCTCCGAGCTCGCGCCGACTTTTTCAACATGTCGATCCTCTCAAGCAGCTTCTTCGCCGGCACCAACCGGGTCAACTGCGTTACGCCATTCGGTAAGATTTCCGTGGTTCCCGGGTCAAAGTACAAGCTAACACTATTTAGACGGTGGGCGCAAGCTGCTCTACGGCACGGACAACGGTGTGTATTTGTCTGATCGTAAGAACAAGGACCAGGTTCCTCGAAGAGTGCTGGAGACGACGTCTGTTACTCAGATTGATATTCTAGAGGAGTACCAGCTCCTGCTTGTGTTGTCAAATAAGACATTGCAGTCATACTCGGTTTCGGCGCTCAACCCCGACGAGCCAGCCATTTCCAGGAGACCGAAGAAGATCCAGAACCACTGCAGCTTCTTCAAGACGGGCATCTGCCTCGGTCGACACCTGGTTTGCTGCGTCAAGTCTAGTGCGCTTTCCACAACGATTAAGGTGTTTGAGCCAAACGATGCCATGACGAAGGCGAAGAAGCAGAAGGGTCTTGGAAAGTTCATGTCCAGCGGCCACGACGAACTCAAGCCGTTCAAGGAGTTTTACATTCCCACAGAATCTTCATCAGTCCACTTCCTCAAGTCGAAGCTGTGCGTTGCCTGTGCCAGAGGCTTCGAGGTGGTGTCGCTGGAGACACTGGAAACGCAGTCACTGCTCGACCAGGCCGACACATCGCTTGATTTTGTCGCCCGTAAGGAAGGTGTCAAGCCGATTCACATTGAGCGTCTCAACGGAGAATTCCTGCTCAACTACTCGGAATTCTCCTTCTTTGTCAATCGCAATGGCTGGCGGGCTCGGCCAGAGTGGCGCATCGACTGGGAGGGTACCCCTCACAGTTTTGCCCTCAGCTATCCCTGGATTCTCGCATTCGAGCCCAACTTTGTGGAGTTGCGCAATATGGAGAACGGTGCGGTGCATATTGTACCTCGCAAGAACATTCGGATGCTACACAGCAGTACGCACGAGGTAAGACTAAGACATGACGTGCCTACCCTTCTCCCAGAGAGTTGGTCGCTAACGAGCCGCAGATTTTGTTTGCGCACGAAGATGAAAAGGGAGACGACGTTATCGAGGCCATCGACTTTTGGAAGAACACCAACAAGAAGTCAGAAACGGTGGGAGGGCCAAACTCGCCACCCAGCCACATTGGCAACGGGCGATAGCGTATGCCCTTGCGAAAGGCCAAATAATAGATCAAAGCCTCTTCCAGGAAACACTTTTTTCTTGTATCACTTGGTGGAAGCTGGGTGCGCCCGGCAGCGGCTCGCGGCCGGAAAGCGGAGATTCTCGAGCGAGTATTTGTTTAGTTGCACCGTTATTTGTCTATTCATGGTGTGTATCGTCGGAGAAGGAAGGTGCATTTGGGACGTGGACACGGAATATATCCACCAGCCCTGGAACCGCGCGCTTGGGAAATTGGCGGGTGATGTTTTGTTGTTGTTTTTGGCACATCTTTCCATCGCTGCCCTACTTCAGGAGAGGTTGGGCAACACGCAAAGACGATGAGAAGCACAGCGGCACGAGGGTGGGGGAGCAGGGAAGGGAAGGGCGATGCATCACGGACAGAAAGAGAATGGGGACGAGCTTGTACTCTGGAAGGATAAGCGTTGTTGACATCAGAGCGAGGGCATTGTGATGGAGCATCGTGATTAATGGGGGGAGGTGTCGATACTGCACGCTAATCCATTCACAAAGCCATAAAAATGAGCCATCCTGGTTTGCCTAGCTGTTTGTGATGTTGGAATGTTGCACGTTTTGGTGTTGTACTTTGTATGTTCACTGGTGAATGCTACTCATTTCCGTCATAATGACTGTATTCCTTGAACATGATGGTCCCCGTAAAGTCTCGCCAGGATTTTGTCATTTGAATACGACAATGGAAGATGATGATGTATACATATTATCTTTCCAGCCTTGAAGTATTAATACTGCAAACCTCGGTGCGTATATATATATACTCGGTTTATTTGCCTTGCTCTCAATTAATGTCTGGGAACGCCTCCTTGAGCCTTCCACCTTGAACATCCAAAGCCGTCCACCTCTGCTCTCGATGCGGGCGCGCACCCTTGCGCCCTTGCCACACCCCCATGTCGTCGAGCAGCACTTCGACTACCCACGCAGTTTCGACGACATGGGCCGACGACGACGACGCTGCTCCTGCTGCTGCTGACGTTGCCGTCGTTGTCCGCGGGATCCGTGTGCAGAGGAGGTGCAGGTCGAGCAGCTGGGTGAAGACGAGCCCGAAGCTAGGCTTGTTGCGCCATGATGACGACGGTGGTCCGACGTGCGGAGGTTGAGGCACCGGGTGTGGTGGTGCTGGTTGTGGGCTGAAGATGGACCGAAGGGTAGGGTCCGGGGCCGCTGCCGCTGCCGCCGATGCGCCTCCCGCGGCGGCCGCAGGCGACGACGTCGAGTTGAGAAGCACAACCAGCGGGCTGCTGGCCAGGCTGCGCGTGAGGTGGCGCAGGCGGTCGCCCAGGAGCTGAAGGGTCGAGTGAGCCGTCGACTTTTCGCGGTGGGTAAAGAAGCTGGTCAGGAGCGAGGTGAAGTGGGTGATGAGAATGACTGCGGGCTGTGGTTTGCCCTGGTGTTGGTGTTGAGGTGCTGGTGTCTTTGGTTTTGGTTTTGGCTTTGGCGGCGACGACAGCAACTCATCGTCGTCGTCCTGGCTATCCCCAATTTCCTCCACCTCTGCTGCATTCTTCTCGCTTTCTTCGTCATCTTTGTTTGGGCTCTCTGCGCGAGCCTCGTCCGCACTGGCTGCTACAGAAGGCGGCCGGTCCAGGTCAGCCAACACCTCCCACAAGCCGTCGAGGTCAAAGACGCACGACAGCATGACCCTCTCCAAGCACTCTCTCGTTCTGGCCGCCGCCTGGCCGTGGGCTAGGCCCTGGGTCCTCAGCTCTCCCCGGACGGCATCTCTGAGCGCAACGAGAATGGTAGCCGCCGGCTTGGGCGTCACCACCAGGGCGTTGACGATGCCACCACGGTCACTACAGATGGAGCGGGCAAGTGTTTGAAGCCCCAGCTAGTAACAAGAAAACGGCCATGTCCCCAATCAATACACGCACACGCACACGCACACATGTGCCCTGGATCCCTTTTTTTGGATCTCTTTGTTTTTTTTTCGGGGCCAACTTTAGCAGAACTCAACTCACCTGCAAGCCCAGCTCGTCGTCCTCGGCGCTCAAGCCCACAACGCTACCCCTTTCGAAGCCGCCCATCAGCACATAGTCGTCCAGGTCGGCACACCCCGTCGTGCACCGTCCGAGCGCAACCGCCGCGTCCCGGCGCTTGGCTTCCTTGTCGGCCAGCACAGACGCTGGAATCGGCCCTTGCTGGGGAGGCCCGGGAACTTCCATGAAGGAAGGAGGGAAGGGGGGGAGGGGTGGATGTGGTGACGGTGCTGGTGCTGGTGCTGGTGTTGTTGGTGGAGTTAAGCATTGGCTGTGCGGGCGGGCTGTTGCTAATTATCTCTTCGGGCCAAGGTGCAGCCGCCTGCTCATTATGCATATGCAGGGACAGCTCCTGCCTCCTCCTCCTCAATCACACTCTTCGCGCTTCACCATGTATACGCAAAACAATCCCCAAGCTTCGGACCTGAATTAAGCTCATTCCCACCAGCTCGCTTCTGTGCGCATAAATCACACTTGCTTCTTCGCCTTATCTTGGTCGCACCGAAATAGATGGACCCTTTTTTTAGCTGCAATATACCACGCACGTGTCAGGTAACCACTGATCATGGTAGCTTCCAATCCATCGTCCAAATTTAGAAGGAGAATATTGTATTGTACAAATAAAAAAAATCCAACAATTTTCAATCAATAGACTACTACTTGCTAGGGTCTAGACTAAGCACATTTGTGTACACCACCCTCAGAGAAACCTCTGTTGCTGCAAAGTCCTTGGAGATAGATGTTGAACCGATGCCGCATAGAGCAACCAGGCCTATCTCGGTAATAATAAATGAATAGATAAAAACATACAAGTCTTCGTGACACTTTCCCTTTACCCCTTCCTCCAATCTCTCGGGGGTATGTGGGATCCATCTCGGGGAATCAATAATCTCAACCTTCTCCAAAGACCAGGCCTTGTCTTGCACGACTGTAACCCGGGCCCCGCTTCAAATGCTTTCGCTGCATCCTCATGTCGATTCGCCCGGGAGAAGACCTCCATTTCCTCCCGGTTCCGCGTGCCCAACTTCCTCGTCGTAGGCTTCGCTTTTGATCCTGCTCTCATTACAAAGGAAAGGTTCTTTGCTGGGGTGCGAAGAGCGCGATGCACTCCTCTTCATTTCCGTTGGCGCCGTGTTTTCTTGGTCCCGTTCCGGCAAACAAACTTGTCGCATTTCATCGCTCACAGGCTGATGACGCATCTCCGTCCTCAGAAACGAGCTTCGTCCCGTCCCTGGTGGCCGCCGTGCGCTCAATTTCCACTAGACGGCCGTTCCGGGGCCAGAGGGACCGGTGCTGCCTGCTCGGGGTCTTCGTCCGCCCTTCAAGCTCTTCATACGGCCCAATAGACCAGCAGGCTTGGCACCCACGCCATCGTCCAGCGTTGTCGTCGCCTCTGTCGTAGCACGTCGCTCGAGAACAAGACCTACTGAAGGTCGTCGGCCTCCGCTGGGTGGGCTTTGGCCTCGGGGCCGCACACTGAATCCCTCCTCGCCCTTGCCGTAGTCGGAGAAGAATGGGTTGTTATCCGAGCCTGTGCTCAACGGTGTGCTGTCTGGTGAGATTTTGCTGTAGCCGCCGTCGTTTGCGGGGCGGGCCGCGTTGTAATCGCGCGGGGGCTTGTTCATTCCTCGGAAGCGCTGTGCCAGCGACTTCTTGCGCTGAAGACCGCCCTCAAATGCGTCCTGGGCCTGGTCCGCCTGGCTGCGAACAATCGCACTTCTGGCGGCCGGTGTGCCCTCCAAAAATGTCGAGGTTCCCAAGCCCTCGCTCTTGTCACCGTGCACAACGTCGCTGCCAACACTGGAATCGAAGATTTCAGGTTGACGCTTGGCGCTGTAACCATTGCCCGACTTTCCGCCAGTGGCATAATCTCTAAACGCTTCGTCGGTACCCATTCCCATGAAAGCAGAATGATCAGGCTGGCTGTTCAGAGGGCCAGATCCGCCGAGCGAGTTGTTGAGAGAGCCCTCAGGGAACGCCTGCATGGGAGCACGCCGGCTAGTGGCGCGATTTCGGTGAGGGTTCAGAGCATCGAATGGGCCGTCGTGGTGGAACACTTTGGCGCGAGTTAGCAATCTCGAAGCCATTGATCGCAATGGGCAAACTTACATCCAGTTCCGTAAATACCTGCTGTCGCATCAAGCTGGTCAATAATGTCCACTCGGCGGCTGGGACGATGAGGTTTCTTTACACCTCCGCTTCCGCTTCTCTCCACGCCTCTGTCTCTGTCTCCGCCTCTCTCCCTCTCTCTCTCTCCGCCTCGCTCTCTCTCTCCACCTCGCTCTCTCTCTCCGCCCCTATCTCTGCTTCCGCCCCCGCTTCCACTGGCACCGCGCATCTTCTCGCGTCGCTTGGCTTCAATCATCCTCTTCTCCTCTGCTGTCAGTGGCTGCGCATCAAAGTCCAGGAGAGAAGATTCTGAGTTTCGTCGTGGTCGTTGTCCAGGAGGAGGCTTTCCACGAGAATCGCCATTGGGTCGAGGACCATTGCCGCCTTGCATTCTTCTGGCTCTCATGGCTTCTTCCTGAGACCGGGGCGGGCGGCCTTGGCCGTTTGGAGGTGCTGGCCGAGTGTGGTCGCTTGGTCGTCGTGGGGGTGGGCGGTCCATGGGCCGACGAGGACCGCCGGGTGGTGGCGGTTTCCGGTCATTCCTATCGTCAAGCGTCAAGGAGTTCTAAATGCACACAATTATTAGCACCAAGCCGAAACTGTCAACAAGCACGAATAGGCCAGTGGCGGCAATTGCGCAGTTGAGTGCGTGAGTGGCATGGTGGGGAATGGGATGCTTGTGTTGGGAGCGCAACGTACAAAGATCTCCTCGGCGGAGAGCGACTTGGAGTCTGACTGAGTCGACATGACGCCTGGCGACTGCATGGGCGGCGGCGCGTTGTCGAGAAAAGGGTTTCGCGATAGCGGTCGGGGAGGAGGCTCTCGCGATAGTGGTCGGAGAGTCGAGGGGGGGTCATCAAAGGGTGATGCAGGTTTGTTGAGGAAGGGTGAGTCGAGACTGGCAGGCGACGCAGCACGATTTCGGAAGGGATTGTTGGAAGATAAGTTTAGCGTCAGGCCGTTCGATGACTGACCAGAACCGGTTGCGTGGCCTGGTTGCACGAAAACCCGTCAGTTGGCGGCCAAGCAAAGATAGGTAGCATAGGGAGCGGGCGCATGCATGCAAATGACGACGACAGATGGGCCAGGATGAAACAGACAATCTCCTCTACATGACACAGCAGGACCACCAGCCAAGTGGACCGACCAACAATGCTTGTGAGCTGTCTGCCAACTTGGCACGCACCCCTATTCGACTACGTCCCCCTTCTCCATCCAGTCCCCTTTGCAGATGAGCGTCGCAAGCGCCAAGTTGGGGGGGGAGTAGTCCGGAAGGGAGGGTGCCCTTTGGGGGGGTCGTCACAGATAACATCAAAGCGAGATCAAGGGGTGAACGGGCGCTTACCGGGCTGGAAGGACTGAGCGGTTGACATGATTGCGAAGGGTCAAGCTTGGACGTTGGTTGCTCGGTCGTGGATACCAAACGATTGGATGCAAAATCAGTTGGCTGCAATGCAGAGCAAAGCAAAAAACCAGGCAGAGCAGAGCAAAACAGAATAAAAGCAAAGGAATAGTAAGTATGTACGCGCAGAGCACTTGGTCGGGTTGGGCTTTGTCCCCGGGCCGTTGTCGCCCAGGTTGTACGTAGTTCCAAAAGGGTTAAATTCCTTTGGCCAAGCAGCCTAGACCTAGCGTCATACCAGGTCGTGAAATATACTGTGCGCCACCCAGGTTCGCTCAATCGGCGCTGCCAGAACGGCAATGGGAATGGGGCGGGTCAAGGGTGTTCTGGCCGGCCGGGATGGGTGGTGGCAATGGATTTGGCGGTGCCCCCCAAAAAAAGATTCAAGGAACAAAGAAAGGGGTAGGCTTCGTCAGGGCGATTGGCGGAGTGGCGGAAGCACAATGCTGCGACGACGCGCCTAGCTCGTTGCAATGCTATCACCGAGCGTGATAGGGTGGCGGCCAACCGGTGCGGGCAGATTATGAGAGGCAGTCGACCAAGGGGAGCGTTGATGAGGGAGTACCGATCTGCAGGTGTCGGCTCAAAGGTTTGAGTTACCACGCAGCCAGGCGTTTCGTCGACGGCTGGCTCGCTGTCGGTCGGGGTCGTCTATCAGCGGGGCAGCCGAGTGGATGCGGCTGTCGATGAAGGGGAGAGACGGCTCCTTTGGGCTGGGCTAGGTCGGACGGGGCCGGGGGGTTGCCTTTGTCGGACGTCTGGCCTTCTGGTTGACCTGCGCCTGTGCCGTACCCGCTCAACAGGGGTGCGGATGAAGGTGATACCGTGACAGAGGCACGATATTAGCTGAGGGAGGGAGGTGCGGAAACGGCAAGTCTCCTGGTTCCTGGCCCTGTGCGTGTTAGAAAAGAGCAAAAGCGGCAATTGCCCAACGATGAACGGAGAAGGGTGCCAGCGAATGCGAGGATGAGTGGCGGACAGCGAGCGGAATGGTGGGAGACGGCGCCCCTCCTTGAACAATGCAAAGGATAGGCGGTGGGCCGTCAGGGGTTGTGGTTTTGAGCAGCGACGTATAGGTTGGGAGATGGGCTAAGGTTTGGGAGCGACGAGACGGATCGAAGCCAGAGGCGGGTGACGACAGAAGCTGGTGGACGCCAGCGGCGATTTGGATGAGGCAATCGATAATGGCTGAGCGACAGAGAAGCGAAAGAAGATGGTTTGTTGAGGCTGTCCAAGTTTTTTTGTTTTTTGTTTTTCCAAGGTTATGGAAACCTTGGTCGCGAGTCGTCTTTTGGATGCAGGGACTTGGTGAGCAATGAATTGCGGGCCTCAAGGTCTCGTCTCGTTTCGTCTTGTCCTTTTTTTTTTCTGGGTCACGGGGGGAAGAGCAGAGGAGACGGGCAGGGGGCAGCGTTGGTAAAATCAAGGTTGGGAGATTAACTGGAAAGGAGAGGGAGCAACAGGTGGCAAGGAGAGGCCAGCAGCAGCGGCAACTTACTAGCAGCAGGTATCCGTAGGTATCCGTAGGCAGGTCGAGTAAACGGTTAACGAGCGATGGTTGAGGGGAAAGGGGAAGGGGGAGAAGGGAAGAAGAGAAGAGCGCAGGTAGATCTTCTTTAGCCTGTGGAGAGCGGAGGAGGGGAAATAAGAGAGAAATAGAAAGCGAGACAGGACAGGCTCGGAGACAAGGCTCAACCTGCATTTGATGGCTGAAGGGCTGAGAGGGGGCGAGGCGGAACGGCCGACTCAGGAACAAACGACAATACGAATTGCGCAGGGAGGGAGGCATGCCCTGTAGCTGTCATTTGCTGGAGGCGGATTGCATCTCGACACCTGAGCCAGCCGGAACACGGCTAACGGGACATGCTTTACCTTTACCGTGCCTACATACCTAGTACTCTGTAAATTTAGTACGGCACATGGCATTAGCTGCCAGCTATGGACATGTAGGCTGGATCGGTACCCCCTCACACTTCCCCAAAAGGGCTGGCTGCTGCTAGCCGTCACATTTACCTGCATGGGCGGTAGATGCTATTGTATGGGGTAATCCGACGGTGCCGCACCGCAGGAAGCCCAGGCCACGCCCAAGGCCCGGCCGGTTGAGGCCAGCTCGGAAGGTGTGCCAATTCAGGGTTGCGGGTTGAGCATCAATCGAGATGTTGGCCTTTTGTTTCTGCTTCTGCTTCTTCCAGATCTACTGATAAGCCAGCAGAATACGAACGAGAGCCACTCACACCTCTCAGAGACTCGTCTAGACACACCACGCGACCCCTGACAGACAGCGCCGACATAGTACGTGCTCGGTAATGACAGCGCTTGCCCAATGACAAGGTCACGAGGTCCGACAATGGTGCAAAAAAGCCTCCAGCTCCGCCTAGCAACCTACTACCTACGCATAGTTCGCCAAAAAGCCTCCTCCCCCGTGGTCCAAGGCCCATGGCTCAAGGCCCATGGTGCCCCGAGTCTGCCCTGGGAGCGGTACCCCATAGTCAAGCCGCTAGATCCGCCATGGCTGGGCTTGGCACACCCGCCCACTCGCAGATGGGTGAACCGAATGCTGCACTGTCATATCCCACCGTTGCCTCCCGATGCTTTGGCTGGCCGCCGCTCATGCATGGCTTCATGACAACAAAGCGTCGCGGGATCCGTCTCCGACAAGATTGGATGGCTGGTATTACCGTGTCTATTTTCGATCCTACCTACGTTACGAGAATGCGACGGCCGAACACGGCTGGCGAGACCATCCATCGCCATTGGCATTTGCCTGGCGCCCTGTCCCCACGTCCGTCGGCGCCCCCCCACTTCCCCCTAACACCACAACCAAGACCAGGTCCCGGCACCGCGCTGGTTAGCCCATGGAATGGACCATGGATGCAACCCCTGGTCGTCAATGGTCTCAATCTGGACAATGCTCGCCAGCTAACCCAGCGGAGCAGCTCTTGACAACACGACAACAGACATCATCACCGTTACAGCGCACATGTACATATAAATGATTATAGACTACAACCCTCCACCATTGACAACCATGATCATGGTCTTCACACAGGTGCCAAACCCCAGCTAGCATGGCACAGCGGAAACGCAGACTGTCAGAATCGAAACATTATCGTTGAAGTTTTATAGAAGGGGAGCAGAAAACGAAACCCAACCCCGAGTTAAACCTGCCTCCCTGACCTATTTCGGGCAACACACTTGCGATGCATCAAAAACGAATCAAGAACTCTCCCGGCATCATCAATTGACCAGATCCCAAGCTTATCTGCAACCTCCGTGTGTCATTGTTGAGCCTCCGCCTCAGCTGCCCTTCCAGAGAGTATTTATCACGTGAATATCTCGCTTGACTGCATCCACACATAGAGACCCCGATATCAGACCTGCAAGGGTCAAAGGTTCGGCATCATCCCTGGAAACAAACCACTTCACTTCACGCTCAAAATGTTTTTATGTGTGCCACCCATGGCAAAGCTCATTCTCCGAACCTCGTTTTGAATCATGTCTCACCATCACCTTCCCGAGAGCCTACCGACAATTCACCGCTGGCCAAGACCTGAAGAAGGGGGATTCATCGCCAAGCGGGAAGGGGCCTAATCTCGGGCACCACTGGCCATCTCAGTCGATTGTGTCCTGCCACATCTCGTCTAGTTATACGATCTGCGACCTGAACATGTCCAACCTCGATATCATATCAACCAAAGCGGAAAAGAAATGTTACCTCGTGTTCAAGGCTCCATAAAACCTCTCCCGTTCATGGCCGGGCCCCCCTGCTCAAACCTCTCAACCATGAAATAGACCCCGAACTATTCTGCAATCTACCTCGTCTCAGGCCTCTCCCAACTCAGTTGGCGTCATTCTCGCTAAAAGGGGCAAGCTCAACCTTCTTTTTTCGCATCTTGTCGCTTGATTCAACCCACCCATAGCCAATGTAACGATACAACCCGAAGTTGCAATCGGGGTCAATCGCCCACACGACCGTCATGATCAGGGCATGGTCAGCAAAACAATTTCCCCCCTGGTCAGCAGGGGAATGCATGGTCTGCTCAGTAAACCTGGCCATCGCCCATGGGGCCGCCCAAAAAAGTACCCGTCCGTAAGAGCATGCATGGGCACGTGTTGTTCCCACCTTGACCTTGCCAGACGACGACGGCAACGACGACACACAGGTACTTTTTCTGAGCACGGTTGGAGATGTGCAGTCATTCACTTCATTGTCTCAACCAACGGTCCTCGTTGGAGAGTTTGTGGCTTTTTTGCAATGAATCGAGTGAGGGGTCCCCTTCCCAATCGGAGAACGGACGATCTCAATCAGATTGGCTTTACATAGTACGCATCTAGATGCGCTATACGAATTGAAGGCGCTTGCATCTCGTACTAAGCTGCTCGGCCCAGCGCTCGCCTCTATCCCTGTTGCCGCCGACTAGTCATGTGCAGAAGGCCCAGAATCTTTTGCCATAGTCAAGCCAGAGAGTCCAGAAACCGGACCCTGATTCTCGCAAGACCCCACACTCTAGGACGGACGCTTTGCTAGCCAGTGTTGAACGAGCCACGTTCTCCAACAGACTAGCTAGCTTGGCTCCATTAGTTTTCGTCATGTACTGATCGGCCGCCAATGAACATGGTAATAACTGGTCGCCGCATCGTGAGAAATTGCTTCAATTTCCATCGCGCCTCCATCTCGGAGATCAATATTGCGCTGCAGCACCCGTGGTCCGAACCACATGACGACATTGCGGGCATGCTCCACGCGCAGATGCCAATACCACTTTCCCCTCGTGCCGCGTGCGGATCCTCCCTCAGGCTTTCCAGACAGGCACAGGAATTCATGCATCAAAGATCCCGGCAATAATTACTTCACCACGGGAGCTGCAGTGGGGTTGGCAGATTTTCCCCGAGGACAGCCGGTGCGGTCCCAATATCGCCTGTCGACAAGGTCACGGCGAGGTCAGCATCTGATAACGCCTCGCTCTCTCTTTGCCGGGCTTCACTTACGCGGTCCTCTGGGGGCCCAGTACTCTCCCGACTTGCTCAGGTCCAGCTTGTCCGTCCATTGCATCAGGCTGGTTGCTGCCTCATCTGGCGTCACCGCTGTGTCGCACCCGCCAATGTCAGTCGCTTCAGTCCTCTCAAGCACGGCCGAAAGATGCGGGTGACGTCAAACCTACCTCCACCTTCGTCCCAGTACTTGTCATACCCGACGCCCTTGGTCATCTCGGTGCGCATGAAACCGGGGTGCACAATGCTGACGATGACGCCCTTCTCCCTGAGATCCAGGCTGAGCAGCTTGCCCGCCATGTTGAGCGCCGCCTTGCTGGCGTGGTGCGCATAGTTGCCGCCGCCCTCCTTCTCGTGCCGGAGCCCGATGCTGCCAGCCTCGGACGAGACGAGGACAATCTTGGTGTTCCTCTGCAGCAAGCCGGCGTGTGCCAGCCGGTGGACAATGAAGACGGGCGCGATGGAACTGGTCGTGTACATGCGCTGCTCCTCGTCCCAATTGGGTCCCTTTTCGGTTCCAAAGTCCTCCGTCGTGAAGTGTCCGGCCGAGATGAACTTGACGGCACAGTTTAGAATAGGGCGCTTTGTGCAAGCTGCCTGGACTCGGTCCAACTCACCACAGCATCCAAGGACGACTCGCCCTTGAGGGCGGAAACCAATTTATCGCCAACCAGCGAGTTGGTCAGATCAATTCCCGAGAGCCACTTCACCTCGGAAGGGAAGCCCTCGGGGTGTGAGGACGACCTGGATGTTCCATACACGGTGTTGCCACCCTGAGCAACATACTTGTTGATGAGACTTGCGCCCAACCCTCGGGTCGCACCAACAATGAGAATGGACGGCATGGCGTTGTGCAGCAAGGGAGCCGAGTTCTGTGTTTTGTTGTTGTTGTTATTGTTGTTTTTGCTTCCGTCGTGTTGCGCACGGCACAATTGGAATGTGGTTTGTGTCCTCTCGTATATGAATGCCTGGTCACAGCAGAGTGGTGATGTAATTGATCACGATGGCGGGGCAGCCCATATGACTTACGCCATTTGCACTATTGCGCAAAGACTCTTGTGGCGCACGCACCTACAAAAGGTGACTCTTTGCGTGCTGAGGCATATCCATCCATTGGGCTGAGCTGACGGGGATTCCCCAATTGGTTTTTCAGCTTGGCAGGGTTTGTCTAGGAAGAAGAAACCACGTCGGATGGGGTTGGTGCAAATGCAAGACATGGCGCTGAGACTCGGGCGGTTTGTGAACGTGTTTTATCGCCTTTTGAGCGCCACGCTGAAGGACGCAGAAGCAATGAGACCTTTCACCGCCCCCTTGCGGGCACGAGATCAGATACACATTCAGCCCGCGAGGAATTCCGGGCCCAATAGTTTGTATGCATGTTATGTATCATGCCACTGGAGAAATTGCCAATGGTGTAGGTTAGGTGCGTCGATCCCCAAACGGCACACAAACAACTCTGTGACATTCAGTGTTTATGCCGTTGCGCCACCCGTTTATGAAGCTTTCGTATCATGAAACTTGTATCCTTGCTGGTCCCTTGTTCTCGTCCACGGCATGATTCCTCCCGATCAACGTTCCTTGGATCCGTGCCCCCATGATCGTCGGCATGTCATGTCATTGTAGTTCTATTCGCAAATCCCATCTCTGCGTGCGCTCATCACACCGGGCTGGCCTTCCGTGAAACCAAAGTGGCCCGTGGTGCACTTGGCAGGAAAAAAGAAGGCCTAATTTGACACACACAAAAAAGCATGGTTAATTAAGGCATGACAATTGAGCGGTGCTAATGCAAGTCGCCAACTCTAGATTTCATTTACAGCCTCTTCAAGCACCGTTGCCTGACGTCATTCATCAGTTTTCTTTGCCGTTGCTTCTAGCAACAAACGTAAAATTATTCTACTTTCTACCATTTTGCATTCATTGTTGACGAGCCCGTCGACCATCATTCGCATGGCTCGCCTGGATTTAGGGTGACATCTTGATGGTCTTAGAAAACAACGGGTCTAGAACGCTGAAAAGTGCTAAATATGATGAGTAACAAAAAACGGATTTATGATGTGGGTTGGAAGCATAAGCTGTGTTTCTAAGCTGCGTTCATAATTTGAGAATGATACAACGCACAAGCGCGCTAAGAAGTGCTGGGTGACCTAATTTATAAGCATTCTTCGAAACACTCTCTAGACTGCCTGCTTTTAGCGCGAGTTCTCTGTTCCGAGTTGGAAATGAATTTAATGGATCTTTTCTTCCTGGCATTAAATTCTTGACCTAGCATCCGCTCGTGATTTCCAGTGAGCCAAACAAAACATGCTAGGACGTGCGGGTTCTCACAACTTCAGATTATCGGCAGCGACTCTAGGTTAGCACAAGTCGCTAGTGTACTTGTTTTTTTGAATCCAATTGACCCCCGTGCTCGATTGAAATTTAAGTTAGGCTTTGCTTGATCAGGTCTCAGCAGTAATTTCCAGGCCGGCCGGCGCTAACAACATTCAGGGTAGGTTTGTGTGCATTTGCTCAAGTGAGTGAAGATCAGTGGGCTGTGGTGCTAGTACCTGAGAAAACAGCTGGGGTTGGCTAGACCCTGGCACCGACCAACAATTTAGACATTGTCATGGAGTATTTGCCAAACTAGGAAGGCTTATAATGACCTCATGCGTATACTATATACCCATGTTCTTGATGCTTATCCCGGGGACAACACTGCACAGACATATTTGTTGGCCGTACCACTGTAAAGAGTAACTTGATCCCGGGCGAAAGATACCAGAAAATGTTACCGTTTAGTTTAATCCTCTGAATAAGACGGGCATGAGATGATTGGTTCGAGCACGAAGACGGAAGCCATGTTTGCTTGGGCCGACACTTTGCGACTTCATATGAGGAATCCAAAGTAGCTACATAAGCAACTTGCAACCGAACCATCATCTGGCGAGCCATGGCCTACAATGAGTGCGGATGGTCTTGTCCACCCAAGAAGCAGCAGGGTTATAAAGAACTTGGGGCTTCGCCTTGGACCCAACAAAGGAACGTCATTTCTCGTGTACCGCGATTATACGTGCTATGAAAAAGATGATGATTCGGGCCACTAGCAGGATTTCTCCGGGGGCTAAGAAGCAGTTTTGTAGAAGCTCTTTGTTGGTGAGTCGGTTCCCATCGTTTGTGGTACACTTGTCTCGGGCCTCGAAAAGCTGTTGGAGGCAAACGGTCATGTCCGACGCGCCCAAAACCTGAGCCACTTGAGGAATTTACTGCTCTGTATGCCTGGCGGTCCTGTCAAGAGGGCTCGCACTGAAAGGAGAACCAAGCCACTCGACCCACTGTACTCGGGACACATTGGAAACTTCTGGGCCCTTGCGGAAAAGAGCCTTGGTCATGAATACGACTTGGTGGGCGAATGAACGTGCGAGGGAAAGATGAAGACAAATTATTTGCCTTGTATTTTTGTATGCTCTCGAAGAGAAGTCCCTTTACTATTTATGGTCAGCTCCTTCTCTGATCAATCCTCAAATTCCGGGCCACATCCAACTATCGAGACGAGATGTAGACGATGCAATGTCCCACAGAGCTTTTAAAGCCATCCATTGATTGCAGAGCTCTGTTGCAGAGCCCGATAGAAGACGGAATAGGAGAAAGGAACTTGGTTCGGCACCCGGTGAATTTATGTCGAGTAGCTAAAGAGAGGAGGAGTATGAGAGCGCTCAAGCTCGTAGTTTTGAGAGAAGAATTCATCGGGAGCGGGACATGTCGAGTAACTAAAGAGAGGGGGAGGAGTGTGGGAGCGCTCACGCTCGTAGTTCTGGGAGAAGAACTCATCGGAAGCAGGATATTCCGAGTAGCTAAAGAGAGGAGGAGGAGTGTGGGAGCGCTCGCGCTCGTTGCAGCTCCAAGAAAAGAGCTCATCGGGAGCGGGATATGTCGAGTAGCTAAAGAGAGGAGGAGGAGTGTGGGAGCGTTCACGCCCGCTGCAGTTCTGAGAGAAGAGCTCATCGGCATGCTGCATCCCGCTGCGCTCAGAAAGATCAGAGATCTTGGTCCAGGCCTCATCGGGGTTGGAAGAGCTGCTGGTGCCGTGGCCAGAGTCCTGGCGAGGAGGAAGCTTCTTGGGAGTATCCTGGTCCACCACCGGCTTTTTCGCTTGAACCTTGACACTGCCCCTCTGCCGTCCATAAGGATGCCCTCGAGACTTTTTCCCTCGCGTCAGTCTCGACGAGGGGGCACGCTTCGGGCGAAGCGGAGTCCTAGCTTTCTCCATCTTGCTGACTGGTCTTGGTATATTGCCGACTTTCTCTTGCTTGCATGCTCAGAAAGCTGCCAGAGCAGGATTGTTTCTGAAACATCTCTTGGTCTCTTAAGGCCTCGGACTAGCCTGTGTGTCATGCGGATGCGGATGCGTGCCACGTGTGCTTGCTCTTGATTTGGGCAGCAATAAGGTTGTAACATAATATTACGACTGTAGAGAGCTGTTGGGGCGGTACGGGGCTGCATGAGTATTTGGGAAGCGTCCTTTTGATAGGTTTGGAGTGGCGCGTTGTTCTTTTGATTGGGCCTATCTGGGGCGCTGTCAAGAAACAGCATTAGGAACCGAGTAGTATTGTAGTTACCGGGGTTTGCTCTTATATGCACTTAGGTTTGGATCTTAACATTGCGAATACTAAAAATACTTGAACTATCAAGACAAAAGTGTATTGAATTATATGTAAGTGATGTATGCTTTCTATATAGTAACGACTAGCACATGATTAAACAAGAGTATAAAAGGTTTCGGGTATTGTCTTTAATAACCAAACAAGATCAATGTACATAGTAGAACAGTATAATCCAACATTTAAACTATCCCAAATCGGCCACGTCAATTAAACCCTCTACAAGCCAAAGGAACCACATGACACTGGCATTAGCAGCACATTGCATTCTAGCGCACTCGTCTGCCGGCACGCTGATTCGTCGGCCATGACTCCTCGCCGATTGTCCACTTTACTTCAACATTCTGCACCGCAAGCTCATTTACTGGTTTGGCCATGATATGTGAGTTGAAAATGTGTAAATGCCATTAAACACAAGCCAAGATGTATTTCCTGCTCCTTTTCAAACTGGCATTAGCACGCATCGAACCACAATAACTCCCTCGTTGAACTAAAGAAAAACATGGCCGCCTGCGAAGCCAAACCCAATCTCACCCCGTCCGACGTCCTGCAAACGAAGCAGACTTTCTACCCATCGCAGCACGTTCTCATCTCGTGCGGCTGCGTGGCCGTCGACCCGACCACCCGCAAGATTGCCGTCCTGCGCGACGCAGCCCACGGCATCACGCAGCTGCCCAAGGGCCGCAAGAACATGGGCGAAGACCTGCTAGCCGCCGCCCTGCGTGAGGCCTACGAGGAGACGGGCCTGCGCTTCGAGGCCCTGCCGCTCAAGGTGGCCACGCGCGCGACCCTCCCGCCTGAGCAGTGCCGCCAACTCAGCCCCGGGGAAGAAGACCAGGGCGGCGTCACGGACACGGTCCTCAACTGCGAGGCCTCGTCGGTGTGCGTGCACCCCTGCATCTACACGGGCGCCTTCAAGATGATTTTTTGGTTTGCCGCGCGGGGGGACTCGACCCAGGCGCCCGCCGAGGGGACCAAGGAGAAGTGGGAGGAGGACTCCGTTCTGGACTGGGTGGATGCGATGGAGGCGGCTGCCCTCGTGTCCATTGACAGCCAAGGCCAAGCAATAGAGAAAGTCCTGGCTGATATGAGGAATTGCGGCTATGAAATCTGATGGTGGAGTTCTCTCTCTCTGTGTGTCTCTCTGTCTCCATTGTTCCGTGAAAAGGAGCCGAGGCATCAACCAACCAAGCTACCATTGACGACTTGGATAATTAATCGATCCAGGTGGTTGATTCAAGAAGCTTCTACTGACATACAGTTCAACCCCTGTTTGTTTGTCAACTCGTGACTTTGCCACCCAGACACCCCAAAAACGAAATCTGCCGCAAAATATCCAATATTATAGCGAGAACAAAAAGGAAAAAAACGCGGAAATTTTGAGAGAGTAATGATTGATCGATTCTGGTATTGATTTTATGTTTTCCTTTGGTGAATGCGGAATACGGGAGACAATT
Source organism: Calonectria leucothoes (assembly GCA_002179835.1). Classification (NCBI taxonomy): domain Eukaryota; kingdom Fungi; phylum Ascomycota; class Sordariomycetes; order Hypocreales; family Nectriaceae; genus Calonectria; species Calonectria leucothoes. The sequence goes on from NAJI01000306.1 coordinate 69,825, forward strand.
CTAAGGAGTGTCCCTATCGCCAGTCGCTAATTGACAAACTTACAGGGGTTGTATTGTATAGATCATGCCCTCTATATTTCTTAGATGCTCGTTAGTAAAATTGGCCAACATGGGAGCGGAATAACATATTTCTTACTTCCACACTTATCCAACACGCACAAGTATATCAAGGCCTACAAACAAGCTAGGCCCGGTAAACCAGAAAAGCTCGCACTGACACCGTGTAGTACATCTTTTTTGTTTTTTATTCTGCCCACATCTTGGGGCTTGATCTGGCGGCATGCCGTTATTCCTTCCATAGATTCTCTTACACAGCCCCAGCCACCCTATCCCGCCCGTCTACATTTATTGTATTGATTTACATGCTCTTCCTCGCGCCATACCAATCCCTTGCTGCAAAATTCCGTTTGCTCAACCTTCAAACTCAACCACCCCTGCTGCCGTAGTGCTGGGACGTCGTCCCTCACCAGGGTCTACATCCAACAAGTTTGGCTCTGGGGCTTTCGACGACGCGCCCGCTGATGCATCTGCCCCATCCAGCAGATCTCTGTCCGAACTTCTGACAGAGCGCCGTTCAATGTCTGCGCTGGTGCCTGCTGGTCCCTTTCTTACACCAATCTCAACCCCGATATCATCGTCGTCTTCGTCATCCTCTTGTCTTTGTCCAGGCAGTGCGTTCTTTTCCAGCTCTTTCTGTGCCTCCTCCATGCGTCTTCGAACCTCGGTGGCCACACGCATACCATCCGTCACGATATTATCCAAGACTCCTCGCAGTCCGCGACCCGCTCCCCCGGGGCCACCGATGGGAGGGGAAGCCGGCGGCGGCCGGGATCCAAATCCGAGACTGGAAAACGTAGTAAGAGATGGTGATGACGAGGAAGGAGTGTTGTTGGGCAGGCCGTCAATGATGTGGAAGGATGCTGGGAATGACGATTCAAAGAATTGCTCTAATAGCTCATCAGCCAGGACAACCATCCTGAACGTCGGCAACGAGAGCTGGAGAGGGTGGGCGGGATCGAGCGCTGCATTGGCTGCCTCAGACTTGGCCTTAGAAACCCGGCGTCTCGAGGCGACGTCTACGCCAGAGCCAGATGGGAGCTCGGGCTTCTTTGCTTTTGTAGGCGATCCTGAAGGAGATTCAAGAGCCAAAAGATCCTCCTCCTCCTCTTCCTCATCTTCATCATCGTCATCTCCAATCGCAAAAGCATCACTGTCCGGACCACCCTTGGACGTTGTGGGAGTTTGCGCAGACTGCCCATTGGCCGGGTCAGCGTACTCGAAGCACCGCCGAATAAACGCGCTGACGCTGCCCAAGAATCGCTCGTTATTCGAAATTCCAGAGGGCAGGCTGTTTTGGGATTCGTTTGGACCGGAAGCCTCCACATCAAGATTTGGGGTTGAGGCGCTGGGGGAAAGCGAACCTTCCAAACCACGGCGTGAGAGAAACAGCAAGGCCTCGGACATGTGCAGGATGGCCTCGCGGTCCACCAATCCGTCCTTGTCGTCGTCGTAGAGCTCGAAGAAATACGTAATCGTACCCATAATGTCTTTCCTGCCTCTGATGTGCGCTAGGCCAGTGACAACGTTTTGGAGAGTGAGCGCCTCCTCCTCTCCCACATCCCACTTCTTGAACAGGCGCCTCAGGAATTCATGGTCTGCAGGCTCCGGCCCCGGCCCCCAGGGGGACAGGAGCTCCGGGGGCCGTCTCGCACTGTTGAACATTGATTGTCTGTCGCTTGTCGGGGAATCAGAAATGGCCCACTTTGACATGCTGGCCAAGAACTCCCGGAAAGCATCGTAGTCCATCAAGCTCGTACTTGGGCCTAGGCCGACGCGGCCCTTTTCAACCTCGTTGTGTTGCTGTTGGCTCGCGAAAAGCTCTGAAGCACGAGCTCTGCTTATCCTAGCTCTTCGCAGCTTCTCCTCTTGGATCATCCTATCGCGTTGCTGTCTCTCATAAAGAATATTGTAGAATCGATCATACAACGATGCAACTTCCTCTGTGCTCAGCAGCTTGCTATCAGGGCCAAGGTTGCGGATGGCGGTCCTCTTGGCAAAGTTCTCAATGTTATTGAGAACAGCGTCCTTGTTCTTGAGCCTTAGCTCGGTGATGCTGCTGTGGGTGATTCCGGAAAACTCCTTGAATGCCACCACCATGAGCTCTTGAAATCTCGTCACCGCGCGAAGCTTTGGGTTCTCCGATTTAGGATGTGCGGACTCGTCTAAGCGAGAAAAGTAGGCCTTGAGGACGGAGATGAAAGCGCCATCATCGGGAGCATCCAAAAGCTCCTCACCATTGATGCGAAGAATAGCCAGGCCAACCTGAAACAAAACTTTTGGACCCTCGACAAAAAATACATCTAACACACGGAAGGCGAAAACAAGGGGCATAGAGTTGATGTAGAGGGACAAGAACCAGGGCAGAGACACAACTGACAGCTGAACATCGCTCTTGACCAGGTGTTCCCAAAGAATCGGCATCGTTCTCTCGACAAGCGATTCGAAGACCTTCTGGTCCAGCAAGGTTCCGTACATGGTTGTCGAGTAATATCCTGGAACCAGGCGATCGCAGAGGGCCGAGAGGAGGAAAAAGGCCTGGGCTTCAGACATGTAAATGAGAAGTGCGGCCACGACAATGTTCATGGCCTGGCAGTATCCCACATCGGCATTGACCCAGCTGTAGGCCGTCAAAACTCGGCGCAGGCGACCAATGCCTTCCTCACTCTGAAATCCTGGGTATTCCGGCAAACTGCGGTTGAGGTCCTTCTCAATCTCGTCAATAGCGAGCGATTCCTGACCCTCGAACTTGGCCAAGGTATCCATGTACTGAGTGGGATTCTCCAGGCGCAAATAGGCGGAGCCAGACGTCACCTCCCACATCTCGCCGCGGAGCCTGTTGGGCAGACCAACTCGAATCAGCTTGTGGAAGGTGGGCTGCCTGAGAAGGGTAAAGTTCCTCCCGTTGTCCCGCAGGTATTCGGCCCAGAGCCGCATCTTGGCCCTGTCTCTCAGCTTCTTGGCATCGCCGGGGTATCGGAAAAGCATTCCCAGGCCTGCGTCGGGCGGGCTTGCGTTCTTCTTCTCGTCGGGTCGCAAGAGGTATTCGGAGTAGGATTCTGCCACGACCCGTCGCAGCTTGGAGACGTTGCCAACGCCAGCCCGGAGTCCCTTTTTAAGACCATCGCAAAAGCGTTCGCAGCCCTGCCTGGTACCAGCCAGGTGTATTGTGATGCGCTGTTCCCGAAGATCCTTCTTGTCCTTGATGTCCTTGTCCTTGATGTTGTCGCCAAGCAGTGCATTCCACGTCGTGATAGCAAGCGCAAACTAGGCCAAAGGGGGTCAGATACGCAACGCAGGACCGGATCGGGAGCGTCCTTACCTGGAAATTCTGGCTGTTCAGCCGCTCGACTCGGCGGATCGCACACAGGGGAAAGGTGAAGCCGTTCCCGCTGGGACCCCCACCATGCGTCTGGCCGGTGAAGGCGGAAGAGGTCGAGGTGCTGGCGGACTGCAGGAAGCTGGTGGGCGTTGTCGAGAAGCACATGTACTGCTCGGAGAGATGCAGCTTGCCGGCATAGCGCCAGCCTCTGTCGTGGTCCTTGTCGCCGTGCGTGGCGTTGGAGGGCGGGATCGTCAGCTCGGCATTGATCTCGTAGAGGGGCGTCTGCGAGGCGGGGAGGCGGAATTGGCTCTGGAACAGCGAGGCCTTGGAGGGGTTCCGGTCGGAGCTGGACAGATTGAGTCCCTGGGTCGGGTCGATGAACTGCTGGGCCTTTTGCACGATGTTCGTCAGGTTGGAGAACATGGCTTCGGTCAGCGGCCGCGGCGCATGACGGGAGGGGAGGTCGGGGCGAGGCGGCACACGAGAGGCAAGGGCTGAGGAGATGGTGTGGCTAACGCTGGGGTCGGGGTCGGAGTCCAAGGTCGAGGAGGCTGAAGCAAGAAGAAGGAGGGGAAAAAAGAAGAGAAGATGCAGTTAAGCAGGGAGAGAGGGCTTGGTTGGTTTCTACAAGGGGAAAAAAGTTCCAAGGTTTCAAGATGGTGAAGGAGAGGAGCTCGTTGGCAGTATCTGGCTGCCAGCTGCGCTACACTGCTGGCTGCACGAGGTGAGAAGAGGCGGGCTGACTATGGGACCCAGGCATACGTCGGTAGTGAAGGAGCATGAGCCCCAGGCCAGTTGTGGTGGGCGGTGGAGCCGGAGCTTCCTTGGCGGTAGCTCGCTCTCGCTGTGGAGGCAACCTCCTAGTGCGTTCCGCAGCCTAGGGGCCGCCGGGGGGGGAGGGGAGGGGGGCCTAAGGGTGCTTTTCTACAGGGCATAGCGCCACTGCTCAGCGTCAAGCGCCTGCCATGGGCCCCCTCTCCCGTTGTCTCAAAGCTGACTGTGGCGCTCCCGTGGCTTGAGACCTGGGCCTGGGCCTGGGGGATCTTCACTCTCTGACTCTTTTGCTCGGTGGCTCGCCTGCTCGAACCCCTCACTCCCTCATCAGCGGCCTACCCTGGAGCACCCGCCGTCATATCATGTCGTGCAGCCCTTGTACGCGTTCCCGTTCCCGCTCCCGTTCCCCGTGGCTCTTGATAAAGAAGACGGCCCCCCTCGATACAGGAGATTTGCGTGCACGGGCGAGCTGGGCCGGAAGCTTGAGGCGAATCTAACTACATCTTGGGAAAGCCTATTTGCGCATCGGTCCACATATGATCATCGGGAAATAGGATGGAATTGTCGGCCGCAACGGGCACCCCGTCATGAGAGAAAAATCCAATTGCCCATTCCTGCCCGCAGAGTCGCATTTGAAACGGTTCCCTGCCAGCCCCGGGCCGTTGCCGGTTGGCCAGATGACGCCGAGACATGACCATCCCATCTGGAATCTACCTTTGTTGTATCGTGGTGACGACCAGCTTTGAGAGAGTCCGAATATGGAACTGAGCTGAGCCTGACATGAATGCGTAAGCTCGGCGTCCAGAGTCATGCAGCTTACCAATTCCCCCTCCCCCCTAAATACGAGCATGGGAACCACGGGCTCGTTCGTATCTGACCCGTCACATGATTTAAAAATCATCTTCTGGACCTTGACAGGTTAATTACGGTAAAGGCATCGGTGGATTTTGCGCCGCCGCGCCGCTCACGCTGGTGCTGGAGCTGCACATCAGTTGAGCGAGCGGCACGCACCCGCTCATAAAACAGACATCCAATCACGCGCGTACAAAATAAAAAAACGTTGGAAGTTGAGCTTCGGCAAAGCGCTGCCAACACGCCCACGTCGTTTCAAGATGGATAGAGTTTACACATCGCTCACGGACCAAGGCAGATTTAAAAATAATCATTCTGCTCGGGATGCGTCAGAAAAAGCCGAAAAGCGATTATACGCGGAGTAGAGGGCCGAGACAGAGACGGCCACCCATTGGCCCCGTCTTGTTTAAACAAACATGGTTTAAATTCATGCTACCTCGCAATATTGTATGTATGATTGGCATCCTCCACAACCCCGGCCCCCTCGTGACCCTCTCATCCAACATATCCCCTATCCTTTTGCCTATCCTCCACCTTTTCTTCCTGACCCCAGAGGTCTGGACCATATCGAATTCGGTGTCAACATGTGCCCAGCCCACTTCCCGCGAGATCGCAGCCCAACTAACCGCCGCGATAGGGACGCGGCAGCAGACCCACTTCCACAGCTGTTCTCGCCCCTGACAGCGTCAGGGCGGGGGCAGCTAACTTGAAACTCTGACAGCTCCCGGGCGGTTGTGACTTTCTCAGTCGATGGCTGTGGCGTCAGTGCTCCCGTCCGCAGTCTCTGACGTTGGCGTGGAGAGGGAACACCCTTCTTATAGTGTGATGGGATTCTGAGGAAAGGAAGATGAATCATGAATGCACCTAAACTAGAGCTCCACTGGGATGAGATGAAGCTCCATGCTGTTTTTGCCTTGAGCCATGGGTTCTTCGCGATGGCTCGGAACTGAAGCCATGGAACACATCGTGGCGGTTTATGCTGAGTGGTGAGTTGCGAGTAGAGATTGGGTCATATACTTGGGTATAGAGGTAAGGAAATTACTGAGCTGAAACCTACTAGACCTAAAACGCCAGTCCTGCCTGTTCCGATTTTACTAGAAGAGTCAGGAAAAAAGGACTGTAAGGGAGTTTGTTATAATAAAATGGGGACACAGTTGGCCTGGTGGTGAGATATATGCATTGAAGTGTTTACTTGTCTTGTCCATGAGGGCATACTTGCTAATATCGGAGCATCCCATATATTGTCCGAGACGACTGGGTATGGGTTTCTGTGGTCGTGGTAACAAGGATCTGGGTGGTTTATAGGTGCAGAACTAGAAGCTTGATATTTTGTGAGATGACTTGACTACGACGAAGTTGATACCGGATATATGACATTCCTGATCCGCAACGGAAGCCCACAAAGCCAAGTATAAGCAAAGCAAAGCAATGTAAAGTATTAACAAATGCTGCATTGTCCATTCTATGCTTTTTGTTTTATGGTTAGTGGGATATCACAACAACTTGATTTGGCAAATGGTTAAAGTCGGTTAAATTCTCCAAAGGAAATACAAAGGATATCAATGTTGGGTCCCACTTGTGTTATTAACTTTACAGTTAATTAACTGCAGAACTGTGGCCCGCGACCTTTGGAGCATATGATGTACGGAACTGATGTAGGAAAAGCCAAGATCTCGTCCAGTTCTGCCACATTCTAAGCCGAGGAGTAATCCCATTGATTGCCATATGCGCCCTACTTCAACACGAAAAAATGCCAACAATGGAAGGACTGTGATGTGGAATCTTCTGTAAGCCGCAGAAAATGTCAAAAATCGGGAAATTATTGGGGTGTAGAGGTCCCATATAGCACACAATGTACCGCTTGCAAGTCAAGGAGGTGCCTCCACTTTTGCAGTGGTCTATTATGGGGATGTTGTTACCCTGCAACGTTTTCATGGAAAGAACAATGCTCAACTATGTCTGTAAATCCTATTCACTCAATTGACGGCCGCATTTGACTGAGTAGAAGGCACTCGGCACACCGATTTATGTGGGAAAAGACCAGCGAGTTGAACCCATATTGACTCGCTTGCGAGTTCATTCACTACAACATGCTGTAGCCCTGCAAAGTTGCGTTCCGTCTCGCTTAGAATCCATACGAGTCAGAGCCAGTGCGGATTGGGGTGCGGCTGTCCTGGGGATCACATGGCCCGCAACCCATTGCAACATTCTGGGGGGGAAAAAGAGGAAAATCGCTGGGAGATGCACGAGGAGTTCTTCTGCGCACAGCTTTGTTGAGTAGCAAGTGGTTGGGAGAAGTCGAGACCTGGCCGAAGCTAGTTCTTTTTTTATTGAGAAGCTAGTGCCTGACGACGCACCCAACTTCACCAAGAAGCTAATGACTGGCGGTGAACCGGAATTGTCTTGAAAAAAGTTAGGTTCTTGTCGCCCATGGGAACCTGCGTTCTTCGCTGGGATTGCTGTTCAAAGTTATAGTTTTGACGTGCCATCGGACCGACGGAATGTGATTGGCACACGCAGACACACAGACACATGGACACACACCGGCATCTACCAGCTTTTTTTTTATAGCCGTGTTTATGGGAACTGCAAGACTTGGGAGGAATGGCTAATATGTGGACCATGGATATTTGAGAATCCATTTGAGCAGAAATGATGCAAATGACTGACTTTGAGCGTTTGTATATTGAATACAATCTTGAAACCATATAGTTGATGTGATATTTTCCATGTGAACGCGCGGTAGGCTTCCCAATTATAATATTGCAAACATCAAGGTGTCATGTTGTATCATGTCATGTGCGTCCCTGTTCGTTGTTTGTAATAGCTGGCGACATATTACAACTAACTCAGAACGCCAAGTGGCACAAAACAAAGCCACACCCGAGGGCGCTTGTTTGAGGCAGCTCTTTATCTTCATCATTTCTCGTCTCTGGTTTGTACCAGCTTCAGGTTTCTGCTCTGCCCGCCTTTTTGGTGTGTGTTGGTTGAGATGCTCATATGACCTCTGGCAGATTATGGAGTCTGGTCTGTGTAAGGTTCGAGCCAGCGGGGAGGCGGTCAGGACACTTTTTTTCCTTCTCCATTTCTCTCACGGGGACAGTAAAGCAGGTGTAGCTAAAGAATTTGTCCCCATCCTCATCAGGTCACATGTGGTGCAATTCTTATAGGTATGGTTAAGCAGGATAGGGTGGCGCTTCAAGTGCAGGAGCCCCAGTTGCCTCACCCCATTTGGGGGAGGGTCGTTACCAAAGCCTCGGGCTGGATCGCCTCAAAAAAAAAACCGTCTAACCGTGGGTGGTCATGACATACTAGAACGAATATGGGAAGAAATAGGACGCATCAGCCGGGCCGGGAACGCCCTGAAGCGTGGGGGCAGGGCCGCTGAGGTGTGGCACGAACTGGGCGCGCGGTGCGGTTCTGGTCTGGGAGGTGGCATCGCTCATGGCGCACCCAAAAGAAACATCAGCCTCGCAGATGGCGCTGGGCCATGACGCCAGTTCAAGCAGGAGCCGAAGGCGTGGAGCGTGGTGAGGTTTGAGGCCGACCCATCGGGGTTGGATCGGACGGAGAGGAGGGGGTGTGGGCCGAGGGGTTCTGCTGTTTCGATAATGCATGCATGCCATCAGCGACTTATCTGCAAGTCTGGATTAGGAATTCCGTGGGATCTATTAGTTGGGCAACCGTCATCACATACAACAGGAGAGAAAGAAGGTTGGATTCCCTCCCCTTGACCTCCCCAAAGGACACAGGGAAGGTTGGGGGAGGGACCACGATGATCTGAGCGGTGCGGCATGTACGGGGAGTCTGGGTCCTGGGTCCTGGGTCCTGGGTTCTGGGTTCTAGCCTCTGCGTGTCCGGCTCATGTCCATGACATGTTCACGTGGAGTTGCGCGTGCGAAGCTGGCTGATCCCTGTTGCTTGGGGGGAGGTTCGGAGGAGGACCGAACCGGGGTTATCCTGAGTCGGGTCCCCCCTCCACTGCCGAATCCACAGTGCTTTCGCCTCAGGAGAGGCGGGAGAGGGAAAGCAGAATAGGGAATGAGGAAAGGTTTGTGAAACGGAAACGGTTGCACCTTGTCCCGATTCGTCCACCTGTTGCGAGAAAAGAAAATAAAAGGGAACAGCAACAAGCACTTGGCAGAGAGCACAGGGACCGGTCAGACACGCATGGGAGAGGAAGGGGAGAAGAAAAAAAAACGAAAACAAAAAGAACAAAAGACCAATTGGCAACCAACTTACACCATCGGGACCCCAAGTAGTCGTAGCCTGCACCGGTAGCAGAAAAGGCGGGCGTCATTTTTTCATCTACTCCACTCTCTCCTCGCTTCAGTCCCCGTTGGCAGCACCACCCCCGCCACATTTGCGTCATACTGTCTCTCCTTTAAACCTCTTTTCGTAGCCTTTTGCTTTCAATTCAACGTAGCAGAACCCTTACCCGCCTCCCGGGCCTTCTCCACTGCCTTGTCTCTGCGCTTCCCTTTCGGCTTAGATGCCGCCTGTCCGCGTGCCTCTGCCTCTGCCTCTGCCTCTGCCTCTGCCCCTCCCCTCCCTTCTGGACGGACAGCTCTGCTCCTTGCTTGGCCAGCAGCCTCGTCTTTCCCTTGTTGTCTCCTCATTCTTCTCCTTCTCCAGCGCTGCGCTCGCGTGGAGAAAGCGGGCTTGTCTTGAGTTGGCCTAGTTCCATCACCGTCCGTCCATCATTCATCATTGTCAAATCTCGTAGCTCCTAATCTTCCCGTCGCTTCCTCCCGCTTCGTTTCTTCTTCAGTCACGCACATGCTCTTCCCGCCTCCCCCCTCCCCGCCGCTGACGGAGACGTGATTCACATTCCTTGTGCTTCTACTGCTTCTTCTTCTTCTCCTTCGCCTTCGCCTTCCTCTCCTCCTTCTTCTTCCTCTCCTCTTCAACCACCCCCGGTGCACCTCTTCGTCATTCCCGCTGCAGTGCTTACCGAGTGCTGACTACCATTGACTTGCCTCATGCGCTCTATTACTTGATCGAAAACCAACCGTATCCAAGGCCAATTGATAGGCACGCCGCAGCACCCGCACCCCTCTCCTAGCCCACGCCCCCATTCAACGTCACCTTGTCACGTACGGCTAAGACGTCTGCAACCAAAACCGCATAGGCCCGCCTCCTCCAGATTTATTGCTTGCTAGATCCCCTGGTCGCATTGGTTGAGTGGCCATGGCCCAACGCCTAAACTAATACCTCTTTTTCTTTTCCCCCGTTTGCCTCAACTCGGCTCAAACACCTAAATACCATCACCCTTGCCCTCCCGTCCTGCTCGCCACGCCTGTCCGCAACCTCACCACCGACCCGATAATGGCCGCCACCGTCGCGCACTCGCAGGCTACCAACCTCCCTTCGTCGGCAGGCATCCCCGCCCCGGCCCTCCACCACGATGCCGCCGCCGCCGCATCCACATCCGCCGCCAGCGCGGGGTCCCACGACCTCGCTGCCCTCCGGCCCGGCGAGCCTCCCGTGCCAGTGCCCTCCAACGGCATCAAATTTGGCCTCAACGACTTTCGGCGCGTGCGCACCTTGGGCACAGGTTTGTACTGACCCGGCCATTGGCTCTGCTCCTGTCGTCGCCGTTGCGCAGTGCGTCGCCTAACAAAGCCACAGGCACCTTTGCGCGAGTCTGCCTTGTCCGCCCCGCCTCGTCCGCCCACATTCCACTCGACCACCAGCTGAACCCCGAAGTATACGCCCTCAAGATTTTGCGCAAGCCCGAGGTCATCCGCCTTAAGCAGATTGACCACGTACGTCACGAGCGTGCCATCCTCTCCGACGTCGCCGGCCATCCTTTCATCACCCGCCTCCTCGCCTCCTTCTCCGATCACGACTCGCTGTACATGCTCCTCGACTACGTCCCCGGCGGAGAGCTTTTCACATACCTCCGCAAGCTGCGCCGTTTCGAGGAGCCCGTCGCCCGCTTCTACGCCGCCGAAATTGTCCTCGTGCTCGAATTCCTCCACGAGCAGCAGGGCGGCATCGCTTATCGCGATCTCAAGCCAGAGAACCTGTTGCTGGATGCAGACGGCCACATCAAGCTGGTCGATTTTGGCTTCGCGAAGCGCCTGGGCTGCCGCGATGACAACGAAGCCGCTGAGACGTACACGCTTTGCGGCACCCCCGAGTATTTGGCCCCCGAGGTCATCCAGAACAAGGGCCACACCGGCGCCGTTGACTGGTGGGCGCTGGGTATCTTGGTGTACGAATTCCTGACGGGCTACCCGCCATTCTGGCATCAGAATCCCATCGAGATCTACAAGCAGTAAGCATGGCCTCCCCCGCCACCCACCACTAACACGGAGTCTTACCTGAAACCCGCAGGATCTTAGAGAAGCCCGTTGTCTTCCCCCAAGACCCGCCGCTTTCCGAGGACGCCAAGGATCTCGTCCGGTCTCTGTGCACCGTCGATCGCTCACGCCGCCTGGGCAATATCAGCGGTGGTGCTGCCCGCGTCAAGGCTCACCCCTTTTTTCGCAACACCAACTGGGACGACATACTGAGCCGCCGGGTCCAGGGCCCCATTGTGCCTCCCATTCGCTACCCCGGCGATGCTCAGTGCTTTGACGTTTACCCAGAGGACGACGGCCGCCGGGAGCCCTATGGCCCAGACATGTCTCAAAAGTACGACCACTTCTTTGTTGACTTTTGACGTAAAAAATATCTATATATAAAAATAAAGATCCACAGGAATTCGAGGGGGGAGAGACGAAACTGAAATTTTATTTTCCGAGGGAAAATTGTTTCAGCAACGTCCCATGTGGTCAACGGCTAATGACGAGGAGCCGGCTGGGCCTTGTCGGCCGAGCAAGATCATGCATGCATCCACCAACTCAATTGTATAACAAGCTCACTTTATGCAATGTTGTACATGCGACCAACACATACGTTTTTATCTACCAAACCGTTTCCCCCTGAAGATCAGGGGGCGCAATGGCTCACGAACATTAGGAACGACAACGATTTGATGCTCTATTTTCTTTCCTTCTTTTTCTTTCGCTTCTTGCAGGCCTTTGATTTGATGCGGGGTAGCCTTTGATTTGCAGGCTTCTTTCCTTATTATAGGTTTGGTGGGGGGGGGTTTAAATCGGCGTATTTAGGATTGACAAATGGAGAGAGAGAGAGAGAGAGAGCCTCTCGGCCTGATTAGCTTGCTTGATCTATACTTCTTTTTTTGTATTCTATTTTCGCACATGTTTAAAAAAAAACAAGAGGATCTGGTAGTGTACCTGATTCGCACCTCTTCAAGGAGGAAACCAGCAAAACATTATGCCATTGAACAAACAGCACTGCGGAAATAGTTTTCAGCTACGCCGTGGAGTCACAAAGCTTGACTGACGCACAAGAGCCTGTTGAAGGATGCACCAAAGTGCTCTCTCTTTTTTGGTGGGACCAAAAGTTCATTATTTCCCAGAGGAACAGCGACATCTAAGATGGAAAAGAAATTTGCCCTTCTCGGAAACCTGTTCCTCGGCACAGCCCAGCGTTCCGTCCATCATGTGGTAGGGAGCGTGCTCGAATTTGGAGAAGAAGAAAGAAAGCAAGAAGACGAAACATAAAGCAGAGGTATCGGGAGAAGCAGCATCCTCTCCACTTAGCAATAACATCAAAAGTCCGTTTCGCCTACACCGTAGGGCTCTAGTAAATGTGTATAAGCAGGAACAAAGGGGAGGCATGGAAAAGAAAAGGGGGAGTCAGGGATATAGCAAGAGAACAGCAGTGAACAAAAAGCAGAAAAATCAAAATAAAAGGAACCAAGTTGTTATCGCTCAAGGGAGAATTTTTAAAGGAGGGAGTATCAAGAACGCCTGTAATAAGGGCAAGGTAGACATGATCTGAAAGTAACTATAAAAAGTGCGGGTGCATAAAATTGGTCGTAGTCATGAAGCATAGACAATCATCGGAGGAGAATACGCCGGCAATCAGCGACATCATAGACCGCGGTAGAGCCAGTAGGTTCCGACACTGAGCGTCAGGAGCGTGGTGAGGATCCAAGCTCCCTGTCTCGTGCTCCAGAGGAACATGCTCCAGCCGGCCATGACTTCCTTGCGCCGGGCGGCGGCTCGACGCTCCCAGGCCTCTGGGTCAATCTCAATGGGCAGGCGGACGCGTGGGTCAATTACGGCAGCGGAGTTGGACTCAGCAAGTTCGGGCGGTGGAGCGAGGTCCCTTGGGTCAATCAGAGGCACGTCGACCCGTAGGAAGACAGGGCGGTGGTCACTGGAGCGGAGGAGGGGCAGAGCATCGTAAGCACGGATGTTCATGCGGGGCTTCTGGGAGTCGTCGCCACCCTTGCCCTTGATCCACGAGGGCACATCCAGGTAGAGAATGCGGTCGGTCCAGCTGGGATAGCGATGAGGGGCAAACTTCCAGGGCACCTCGAGCTCCAGGCCGTCGTTCGTCTCCGCCGGCTGCACCTCGTACTTGTACGTGGGCGGGAAGCGCACCTCGTGCTCTTCCAGGCCGTGGAGGGTTCGGCCGGCCTTGCGCTCGCGGGTGAGCTGATCCAGGGTGAAGAAGCGCGGGTAGTGGTTTTGCGACGCCGGGTCGAGGCTGGGGAAGGCGGCTGTCGGTGGCGGCGAGGTAGTAGAGATTCGGTAGTTGAGGTCTCCGGAGACGAAGAGATGCGACGAGGGCTTGTAGACGGAGATGTTGTGAAGCTGCTGCTGGAGGCGGGTCTGCTGGGCGTGGTGCTCGTCGTGAAGGAGGCCGACCTGCTCGTCCTGGTCCTCGGCCGACGGCGTTGTCGGCGCCGACGAGGTCCGGAAGTTGGTGACAACAGCCTCGGGGTTCTCAAAGGCCATGCCGCGCATAATGGCAGCCCAATTGGCATTGCGCCGGGGCAGATTCCACTCCATGGCCGCCAGGTGTGTCGCCACAAACGTCAGTTCCGTCGACTGCCCGCCGCTGGCCTCGTACAACATGCGCAGCCCCACGGCGCCCTTGTTGCCCATTTCGGCAGCGCCAAATCCCACCTCGGCCTCCTGGATGTTGTGTAACCTGGCGGGATCGCGCGCAAAGAGGAGAATGGCCGTGTATCCGACATTGTTGGCTCGGAGGAGCGTGTAGGGCTGCTGCTTGGCGGGCTGTGAGACGGCCGGGTCGGGGCCCGCGGAGTCGGCTTCTGGCCTGTCGAGGGCCTCGCGGTCGAGGTGCTTCTGGGCGGCGAGGTTAACGGCCTCTTGGAAGCGTGATAGGTAGGGGTTCAAGAAGTATCCGCCGATGAAGCAGTAGCTCAGCGGGGCGACTTCCTGTAGGGAGCTGCATGTAGCACACGAATCAGCATCGCGCTCCCGATGGGACACCGTATTTCACGCCCCCCCAAAGGGAAAGGAAGGGTTATGTAGGTGAGCTACTCCCTTGCAGGGCGGAGCAGAGCATCTTGACGGAGAGCTTTGTTGACTAGTGTCATGGGAGCTGGACAAGGTTGACGTGGGGTTTTTGGTCCCTTTTCATTTTCATCATTTTTTATTTCCATTCTTGGAATTTTTTCTTCTTTCTTCTTCCTTGTCCTCTTTCTCTCAACTTTTTAATTTTTTTTTTGCAGGGGCGATGGTGGCATGGCATGGAGCGGAGGGATTCGCGGCTTACAGTACAACGACATCGGGCAAACCCGATGCATTCTGGGCCAGAGCGGTCTGCACATGGTGAGCAAAGATGGGGGTGCTGACGAGCGTCTTTGCGCAGTTGAAGGTGAGGACCAGCAGGTCGAGGGATGCGGAGACGGGCGTCATGATGGAGCTGGGACTATGCGCGTATCGAGGAGTTCGTTGACATGTGCGTGCGTGCGTGCGTGCGTAGCGTGAGGTGCGAGCTTGGCTTTCTTCGGTCTTGTTAGTCTGGAAGGCAGGACGGGGTGGTGGTCGTGGAGATTTGTTGTCGTGGGAGTTTGCTTTGGGGGGAAGAGAGCGGCTGAGACCCCATGCAAAGCGGCTACGGACAGCTCGCCTCGTGTTTTTAAAGGGCCACGGCACAGCGCACTCACGCAATCACAGAGGCTGGGTGGTGTGTGTGGTAAATGTGCAGAGGAGTCGAGGCGAGGCTATGGCCGTGAAGCACCGGGACTGTGTGGGGTGCAAGTCGATCACGCTCCGACGTCTCGTGTGAGCGATGGGCGAGTGGATAAATTGAGACCAAAACGGGAATGGGACGATGGGGGGGAAAAAAGCCGGGCTTGTGATATTGTGTGTGTGTGTGTGTGTGTGTGCGAGCAAGAGAGAGAGAGTGTGTGTGCTGTGCGTGTGTGTGTGTGTGGTCTGTGTTCCGCCCCTGCTGAACGCCGGTTGGTTGTTGCGGATGGTCGTGGATGGGCTGGTCTGTTCAGCACGAGAAGTAAGGAAAAAGAAAAAAAAAGAAGTCTAAAAAACCAAGACTTTTTCCCCCCTCTCTCCTTCCTTTTTCTGACCTCGGCCTGCCTTGGTTAGTTAGCCTTTTTCTCTCTCTTCTCTTCCCTGTGCCTGCACTCGATTGCGGACGAACTGGTCGGGAGTTGCTGCTTCTGGTCGCCAGGCCTGGGCGTGGCCATGGGATGGGGGATGGAGGATGGGGGATGGGGATGGGGATGGGGATGAGCAGGCATGGGCCATGTCGCTGCACTTACAGCTTGGCTTTAATACAACGTCGTGCAGCTGCAGCGCAATAGGCGTTCAGGACAATGGCCAAATGGCCGCGAGTTTAATCCTTTTAAACCCGTCAGCAAGCCTGAGCCTGTGAGACGGCCGAGCCGACGCTGATGCGACGACGGTGGCACTCGCTGTGGGTGTGAGACTCGATAGCTCACCTGCATCCACGAGGGTCCTCCTGTCATGCATCAACCATGGATCGCTGCCCTTGTTTTCTCCCCCTGTGTGTGCGTGTGCGTGTGTATTCCGTCCGTCCTTCAATCTTGTTTTTCCTGACCGTGACATGCCTAGATGCACCTAAGCACACACACACACACATATATATAGGTGTTTATATATCCCTAGTACACATGCCTGCTGCATCTATCATCTATTGGCATGTGTATCCATCTCGTCCCTCCAGAGGAGAGGCTGCCTCTCGGAACATACATTGACCTAAACGCCCTCCAACCTGAGCCCATCCCCACCTCTCACCACTATTTGTTTCTTAGTCTTGCTTCTTTTTCTTCTTTTGTCTTTTTATACGGTCCTAGCTCTGTGTACAGCCTCAGTCTATTGACCGCCACCAAAGACCTGCTGCGATGCGAACTAATGCCGCATCTGGTTCGCAGCCGTCCCGGTATTCATGCAAATGCTGCCTGCTCGGCCAAACTAAACAACAATTATGCCCTCACCATCTCCATCCAGTTTCAACTCCCCAAGCCAACCCATGTTGCGGACCTGCGGAGCCCCATGCCCTGCCTCCTCTCGATGCGCTCCAGGGCGCCCTCGCGGTAACATACCCCACTCCATGTGACCAATGCCTGGCTCCCCATGCCGCTGCTCACGCGCCCCCTTCGGGCCTCAAAGAGCCCCCCTTTCAGGCGGTGCCTATCTAGCTCCTACCACCTATCCGCCCTAGCTGCCCGCCCTAGCTGCCTCTCTTGATATCCATGTACCTGTCTCACTGTCCTAAAACAGCTCCATTGTCCCCATTCCGCCTCGACTTTTGCCTAACAGGGCCGCCTCGTCACCAGCCATAGCAGAAGTGGACCAGGCGGCGAATGGAGGCTCCCTCAATACGGACCGGCAGCTTCTATTACAGTTTTCTCACAACGGCGTACAAGGATGTCATCGTCCACAATCAACCCAACATAGGCTGATTCGTTCGCCTACCGACTTGACATGAGAAGGCACAGCCACACCCACAGGCCAACGTCATATTGTTGGGGATGTGTATCCCAATCAACTGCACTTTGGAAACGCTGACGTCTTGCATAGGTACACATGGATACTTTTCGTACCCTCCCATGGGCATCGTAATTGCTTTTGTACGTATCATCAACGTAACCCTTCACCAGAGGAGCCCGTCTTACCACCCCTCGTATTCTCAACGTTGGGTCCAAGTCACATGCAACGCTTTAGAACCAAATAGTTTCCGAAAAACACACAGAATTGTAGACTACCTGATTTGTGTAATGACCGAATGAATGAGTAGGTGAATGCTCCTCCAACGCATGCGCAACTAGAGAATGAGCGGATTGGCCAGTGTCGTTGCTCGTATATCCCAGCGTTCCAAAACATCACTGGGGAATGCACCGAACTGCAGTTCCCTTTAGAGCTTTGTCCATCACCAAAAATCTCGTTTACACCTGCGCTGTCCACACCCATGGCCGCATCGCCGTGACAATCGTCACAAAACAGACGCAGCCATTCCTCCACGTACCCTTGCCACTGATAGATGTGCCCTGACCCTGAAGGCTCGGCTGACACCTCAGCCAACCAAAATTTCCTCTTCTCCAACGACTCGCAACCAATATTAGCTGTCACTCCCAACCCCCCCAGTGAAGGCACAGGCAGCTCTCCCATGGAACAAATCGTGAAGTAATTGCAAGTATCGAGGAAAACTTTGATCCATTCTCCCCTCCTCACTCCCCCAACTTGGTCACCACAATTAACCTCCCCAGAAGCCGACCCCAGCGTACGAGAACAAGAGTCAAAAGCTGGAAGAGAAAAGGCTCTGCCAAATAAAAACAAGCGATAATAAAAGCAGAAGGAAAAGAAAAATAAAGAAATGCCCGCTCCATGGCAACGCGGCTGTACCGCATCGATGAAATACAGGACCAAAACCTTTGAGTGGTTCGTTTATGGTAATGGCCTGCACTTGACATCCAGGGCAACTTGGTTCGCAGGGGACCCTTGGTTCCGGCATCATGAAGCGCAACATTGCCTCAGATAACGAGCGCGAAACCTGCAGGTCTGGTACACCTAGAACAAGAGGAGTACCGGACATGCCGTTCAGGTAAGACCCTCAACGGCGGGGATGCCTGCACCAAAAATGCCCCAGAGGGACAATTCTGGTACCAGACAGTTCCTTGCCATTCAAGAGTTTACCCGAGCCATGCGTGAAGTCGTGAACCCCAAGATACATCGAAGAACGAGATACAAACGCGTTAGGAAAAGTGGCGAGGCCGAACCGCGGCCTCAACAAATCGACTGCGATCATTGCACTGAGAGGAAGTCATGAAATGACGTTCCATTCAGTGTCCCATAATATCATGCCCGGTTGTCGATGTTGAGGTTATGTCGCCAGAGTCGGCCGCCGTTGTCGAGGGTCACCCAGCTGAGAGCTGGTTCGCTTCAATCATTTCGGTCGATAGCTGCCAGAGGCATATCCCGCTCCCTTGGAAGCTGAGCGAAGCCTGTTTATCGTCCACTGAGTTAGCGCAAAAGTTGTTAGCAGAGGTTCCCTTTGGGCAGCGGCACTTCAACACACGACAAGCGCTCGAAGGAAAAATGATTCCTTACAAGGAAAACCTTGGTGGTTGGGCTGGGTTGGTTAACTTATCACTCACATCCTGTCGCTTCCACCGATGGCGCGGTTGGTGTCAGGGGTGTCCACGCCAGCGCCAGCGCCACGCTCGAGCATCTTGCGACGGGAGCTGGGGATGGCGTTGGGCTTGGAGGCTCCCTGGCCAGCAGCAGCACGGGTGGCGCGGGCCTTCTCGTCGTCCTCGGGGTTGGCCTGACCGGCGGCCTGGGCAATAGCTTGGGCATTCTTCTGGTACTTGTAGACGGTCCAATCGAAAACGTAGTCGTACTGGAAACCCTCGCGGACGAAGAGATCACGGAAGATTTTGCGAAGGTAGCTGTAGTCGGGCTTGTCATCGAAGCGGAGGGAGCGGGTGTAGTTGAGGTAGATGGCGAATTCGTTGGGGAAGCCACGGCAAAGGACCTCGGTGGGGGTGGTCATCTTCTTCTCCATGATGCGGTCGTACTTCTGCTTCTTGGTAGCAGCCTTCAGGCCCTGCCAGGGAAGGGATCCACGGCAGAAGTAAAGCATGACGTAGCCGAGGGACTCCATATCGTCACGGCGAGACTGCTCCACACCCAAGTGGGTGTTGATGGACGCATAACGGGCAGTACCGGTAAGGTTCTTGTTCTCTCTGTAGGGAATGTGGAAGTGAGTCTTGGGGTCCCGGTACTTCTTGGCAAGACCGAAATCGATAACATTGACCTGGTTGCCGCGCTTACCAATGCCCATCAGGAAGTTGTCGGGCTTAATATCTCGGTGGATGAAAGACTTGGCGTGGATGTACTCAATGCGTGAAATGAGCTGGTCGGCGAGAAGTAGGACGGTCTTCAGAGAGAACTTTCGGTTGCAGAAGTTGAAGAGATCCTCGAGGGAAGGGCCAAGGAGATCGAGAACCATGGCATTGTAGTCGCACTCAGTACCAAACCACCGGACGAAAGGGATACCGACACCACCGGCCAGAGACTTGTACACACGAGCCTCATATTCGAGCTGGGGGTGCTTGGCCTTGACGGACTCAAGCTTGATAGCAATTTCCTCGCCGGAGATGATGTTGGTGCCAAGGTAAATGTCACCGAAGGAACCGGAACCGATCTTGCGACCGATGCGGTACTTGTTACCGACGCGTAGATCCTATCGTGTGTGGTTAGCAAAACTAGGCACTAGCGGAAGGTACGATGGAACCGCCGAGCTAAAAATCCATCAAATCTAGCTAAATCAGAGGCAGAAGACTAAGTGCAGCTGCATGTTACATGCTCGAAGCCGAGGCATTCTAGGACTCTGAGCTCTAATTGCCCTCGGCGAGCAAGCAGCTCGGCTTGATTTGTGGATTGATAAGCCGGGGGGGCATCGTGGCTGTGTTAAGCATACCATGGTAGTCATGTTGTCGGTTGTGATGCTCCGTCCTCGCAAGGATGGAGATTTAAAATGAGTAGAAATTTGTTGAAGATGGAGAGTTCAGTCTGCAAGCCAGATGTGGCTATTCCAAGTCAGTTATGGATGGGCAAAGGGGGCCGGTGGAGAAAAGGCAGGAGTGAATCGATGAATGATGACGGAGTGATGAGTGAGGGGGGCAAAATGGGCGGCGGACAAAAATCAGGTTTGCCCAGGGGAGGGCGGTGGGCAACGCCACGAGGCAAACTTCGACGCAGGTCGAGATGGATTGAACGACGGGCAAACTCGACAGACGGACTCAGATGTCAGGTGGAAGAAGAAAAAACGCGTTTGCAGTAGCATCCGGATTTTAGGGAAACGACGGACAATATAACGAAGATGCAGACGCAAACGCAAATGTGGTGGGTGAAGAGAGAAAGGTAAAAAATAGGCGAACACTAACCTGCAACACGAGTTCCTGGCAGGTGGAGGCGGTCAGAAACGCGTATGCCTCGGGGTCGTGGTCGAGAGGGGAAGTAATTCGAGGCGGTCGGTGGTGGATGGATAATGGCGAGAAGTGAGGGTTCTCGTCGATGGCGGTGAAAAGTCTCAGCAAAAAACTAGAGAGAGCTGAGAAACGAACCGTCGGCGTGGTCGGTCGTGGTGGTGGTGGAAGTGTGGATGGTTGTGGGGAGAGGGAGGAGAGGAGGGAAAAGGAAAGGACTGAGGCGAAGGGCGAGGAATTTGAGGGAGCAGCCCTTGGGGGCGGGTTGAGCCTGAGCCTGAGCCAGCCGCCCGGTCGGGTGAGCGTGGTGCGGATGCGGGCTGCGGGCTGTGGGTGTGTGCCCAGAATACAGGTCACCTACCTATCCCATTAGCGAGCTATAGCCAGTAACAGGCGGCTGCGTTTTACAGGGTGTCCAGGTCCCTAACATGCTATTGACTGGGTGGTGCTTGCTGCGGCTGGGCTTTCTTTTGGGGCCGGGCTGTTTGGGCATCGGCCTGGCCTGGGCGCCTTGGGCTGCTGCAGGCTGGGGCTTATTGTCATGCTGGTCCAGGGGTGCTATTTGGTCCCAGGTGTTCCCTTTGGTTGACCCTTTGATGTGACGGGACGTGCGTGCCTGCGGACGTGCGTGTGTGTGTGTGTTCCCTTTTTTCTTTTCTTCTTTTCCTTATTCCTGTCCATCTATCCTGTTCCTTGTCACTCGGAGCAATACCACATCCCTCCTCGGATCAGCTGAACGCGGGAGCAATCAATGGGCGCGTTGCACTAAGGACAAGGCCACGGAGACGGCGGGAAGAGAGGGAGAGGGGGTGAACAAAAGCAGCGGGAGCGAAAGCGAGTGATGGCTTTCACTTCCTTCTTTGTCCAGGCAGCTCTTACTGGGCGCCTTTCAGCACCAGCACCACCAACATCCACGACCCAAGACCAGGCAGGGAGCGCGAATCGGTTGCCGCCGCCCACGGAATCGGCACTGATTGGCATCCGCCAGGACCCAAAGGGGCGGCTCCAGAGACTCATCACACTCGCCAATCCCACCCTTAAGTTCCGCGATGTTCGGCAACGGCGCGCCCTTTTCCTGGCACACCAAAAGTTGCCTCATCCCTCGCCTGGTGGTGCCCCTCGCCGCACTGTTCACTGGACATGACAGCACCTCAAAAAGTGGAGAAGAGGCAACGACCGAGTAAGATGAAGCACACGCAGGCAACGTCTCCATTGCAGAGGCATGCAATTACGTCGGTTGATCAATCTCGGGTAACATCAGAGATTGATGCTGGACCATGCATGATTCCCATCCCGATTGCCTTATTTCACATCCCACGGAGCAGCCCGACGTCGTCTTATTCCCTTCTTCTTTTCTTTTGCTTCTTGGCTCGTGGTGTGGCCGTTCACCCACCGCTCGTGTTACTCGGCACCTACTCGGCCTGCTGCTACCCAGACGTACGCAGCAGTCTCCTGACTTATTTCCTTTAACATTTGATTCCTCCCCCATCTCCGTTTTGTGTTGCAATGTCTCTCAAGTGCCATGATCCAATTTCATCACCTTCTCCAGCTGCATGGATGCGTTACCGGGGCAGACAACGCATGGACACCTCAAGCGAGTGCCCTGAGTCGGCAGCCCCCCGCCACCAGACCGCCTGGCCACCCTCCGGACTGAGTCGCTGACTAGCCTGGAACAAATGGAACCCTTCCTTTTCCATGGCTATGTCGTCGTAATGAAATCCATGATTCAAAAAGGCGTCCCCTCTCCCCCTCCTTGCTGAGCACTGGGCTCGGGCAGACCAAGGCGCCATCGCGCCGGCCAATTTTTTTTTTTTCCCCTCTCGCGTCTGCCGACTGGTTTGAGATCGGCCGGACCGGCCAGCAGCTCGGAGTAGTAGCATTCACAGAAACGGCATGACCGCGCCCATGCCATGTAACTGGAGTTTCGGTGACTAGCCTGGGTCAGGCGATGTGGTTTGCAGTAGCAGGGCGCGCGCTATGATCGACTCCAACCCTTGGCGTCTGGCAGCCAGCCCTTCTCCCTCCCGGAAACATGGCGCCGTAGTCCGGTGCCAAGAAGCGCGCAGAGCAAGGCAGCAAGCAAGCATCTGGCAAAAAGGCGCCTAGGCGGCACCCAGTGAGATGGCCCTGCAGCTGTGATTTGTACAGGGGCAAGGCAC
Organism: Calonectria leucothoes; assembly: GCA_002179835.1. Taxonomy (NCBI): domain Eukaryota; kingdom Fungi; phylum Ascomycota; class Sordariomycetes; order Hypocreales; family Nectriaceae; genus Calonectria; species Calonectria leucothoes. The sequence goes on from NAJI01000306.1 coordinate 92,302, forward strand.
AGCGAGCGATTCACAGGCGCCGACACCAGCCATGCCGACGCCTCTGCCTCTTGCGAGGCGGCTGCGTCTTTTGTCTGTTTCTTTTTCCTTGTTTAGGCTCTTTGTTTGCCAGCTTGTGGCTGCTTCTCAGCACCCCTTCTTGCATGTCTTGGACTGACCTGCCTATCACATTCAAGGACATCTTGCAAATGAGAGGGGAAGGGCGTCCTGCGGGCGGCAAAACAACAAGAAGAGGGTGACACGACATTGCAACCCACTGACTGACGGCCGCAGATTGGGGTGGATAAACTGGACATGTCGAAACCAATGCAAATCTCCAACAGACGCAATCAATCAATGGTTGTATTTTTTTCAACATTTACTTTTTTTTTCTGATGCAATGCTCCTCCGTCTTTTCTTTTTCCTTCCCTTGTCCGCCATGATCCCTGGCACTCTGGCTCGGTCGTCACCCCCAAACCTGGCATGATGGTGTAAGCCCGCCCACGTCCTAACACAACGCAGACATGGCCCATGCAAATCCAGACCAGCAGATCGACACGCCGATACAGACTGACATGCTGCAATGCCACGGCATACCCCCGACCGCGGTGTGGCCCAGTGCACGCTCCCGGCGTTATTATTAGCAGCGCACCCCCGCTATCACATCTCATCCCGCCAATCCGTCATCCATCCCGTTCCCGTCTGATTAATGTATCAAACCCAGCAAGCACAAGAGCTCCTATGCCCGCTTTTTTAATTAACAGTCAGTCCTTGCACCCGGTCGAGATGAAGTAGAGAGGGAGGGAGGGGAAGGGAAAAAAGCATTTGACAGGTCCCTGCTCAGCTTGCTCCCGACCTGTGCTCCAGGCACGACACGACGGTGGTTTTCCTTTTTTTCACCTTCTGCTCCAATGTCCCACCCCGCCGCCAAAGCAAACATCGGCCCTCAGGATTAGCATCCTAGTTCCATGTCTTCCCTTGCATTGTCAGGTCATGGGAGCAAACCAAGGCCTTGTGCTGCTTTAGCTCAGCTCTTCCCCCTCACCGTCACCTCCTCTTCCTCCTCGCCTGCCCTCGTATTCTTTCTTCGGGTGTCTCACTCCGGTTGCAGAAAAAAAGGTCAAGCTATTCACCGGCGCTCGACGGAGCAAATGTCACTGTGTCTGTGTCTCTCTCCGCCCCCCCCCCCTTTTTTCACTATTCCTTTCCGCTCTCCACGTCAATGACTCCCTTTAGCCCTAAAGACTGCAAGCACAGTTGAGACAAATCGTCCCGGCCCAGTGCAACGCCAACCCCGAAAAATCACATCCACCTCCGCGGCGACGGCCCCCAAGTCTAGTCCTTTGTCCGCTCGGCAACACCTGAAAGGCGAAATGGAACAAGGCCCAGCCTCCTTCTCTCCCTCTCTTTCCTCTCAGTGGGCCAATATTCGAGGCCCTCCCATGCTCGGTGCGTAGCGAATTAGACGCCGTGCAATAGGCTTATACGGCACCATGGCAAGTCTTCAGAGGCGAGCCAGGCTCTGCATTCGCCCGATCGCATGCATCGCTCGCATAACCAGTGTGCAACCTGAAAATAGCCCCGCGGCAATCGACCACCATCTCACCCACCCACCCACTCCCTCCAGCCAGTCCCAGGCCAAGCCAGTCCAGCCCGGCCGAGGCTCTGCTCCCCTGCTCTCGCTGCTCTCTCACTCTCACCCTCACCCTCTCGCTCTGCACATCCGCACTCCCAATCCGTAGAATCCCGCAACAGTATCTCTCTGGAATTAATTAATTATGGTTGACCCTATCTGCGGGGCCCCCAGTCGCCAACCCCGGCCCCAACCCCGATTGCACTCTTTTTCAAATCGGATGCACCAAGCTCCGCGATGCCATCCATGCCGGTCCGGAGCCGCTGCTCTGCCTCGCTCTCTCCATGTTTCTCTAGCGGCCGCTAATGCCAGCTCAGGCCGAGAATGCCGACAGACGATCCCTCTCCCCCCCCCCCCCTCTTTCCCAGGCAGAACAGCGTGTGACTATGCGTGCGCGCATTTCTCTTGGATATTCCAGTGCACCTGCTGTTTCGGAGGCGAGAAGAGGGAGGGGGAGTGCGCGGGCGGGCGGACGCGCGCATTGAAAAATGTGAGCATCGCACTCGCTTGTGCCATGTCCCATTCATCCCACGTTTGGTGTTTCAAACACAGACGCATTGCCATGGCATAGCCACACGTCTACGCCACGGACTCCCTCCTGGGGGAGGAGGAGCCATCTTTTTCTGACTGCTTCATGTGGCTCGACGGGCCGAGATTCCAATAATCTGCCATGTCAAGCAGCGAGACACTGACGTCAATGAGAATGAGAGAGAGAAAAAAAAGTTCCGCATGAAGAAAAAAGATACCACATGCCATTTCAGTCATGAATCGTCAATGCTCCATTTGTTCCATTCGTAGGCACATATACCACAAGGTGTTATGGCCATGGTTTCCGAACAAAAGTTCAATTACAGTTGCCATCAACTCGTTTTTTTTATGTGTATATGTGCTAGTGTAAATGTCTACTTGGTTATACTCGCTCGCTCTATATGATTTCCTCGGATGATGCAAGAAAAAGAACAACAACAACAACGTTGATACAAATGCGATATCCAACAAGAAGAAAAAAAACTCCTGTAGTCTCAAAATTTAAAAGACGTGTTCGTTTTTTTTTCTCCTGCCTTCAAAATAGTGTACACTCAACTCTCTCACCACCTTGGCTGCCAACCGTGACCTGATCCCTGCGCGCCAGGCTGCGGCGCGGCTCCTTGCACTCCGTGGTACTGAGGACCAGGTGCCGCCTGGAACTGAGGTTGATGCTGTGCGGGGGGCGTCTGCTGCTGGGACTGGTGCTGGTGCTGGTGCTGGCCATGCACTGGTTTGTACTTGGAGTCCATGGCGCCTTGCAGCATCGGCGCCACCTTGGTTTCGAGGAGCTGGTTGGTTCTATCAAACAGCTTTTTCGCGTTGGCGCTCGTAAACAGCTTTCCTGATCCCGGCTTCGCCGTCTCGGCCTGCGGAGGTGGGTTATAATACGTTTTGGGTGGAGGAGGAAAGTTGGCAGGGTTGTAGCCCCCAGGAGCGCCAAAGCCTCCGGCAGGTATGCTGGGGTGAGGGCCGTTGGAAGAAGCCGGTCGCGGAGGCAGAGGAGGCACGGAAAGACTGTGCGGGCCGTAGCCTGGTGTCTGTCCCGGGGGTGTACCCGTTGCCGCGTATGTAGGCTGGGCTGGGTACTGAGAATAAGGCATTTGGCCCGAGACTTGAGGAGCATGGCCAGGCGCGGCATATTGGCCTGTGGGGGGGTATTGGCCTGGTGGAGGGGCCTGGCCGTGGGGAGGATACTGGCCTGGAGGATGGGCATAACCCGGCGGGGCGTATTGTCCTGGAGGTGCTTGCCCAGGTACAGGTGCCTGTCCTGGAGGCTGAAAATACCCAGTAGGCACTTGACCTGGAGGAAATTGGCCCGGAGGAGAGGCGTGCCCAGGTGAGGGAGCATGTCCTTGTGGGGGGTATTGGCCTGCGGGAGGCGCTTGGCCAGGCGAGTGTGCGTGTCCAGCAGGTTGAGGATAGCCAGGAGGCGGCACCGCTCCAGGAACAAACTGCCCTGGGAGAGAACCGTGGCCTGGGTGTTGTTGGCCAGGAGGGGGAGGAGTGTGGTGAGGAGGGGTCTGGCCAGGGGCAACTGACCCGGGTGACGGAAGTGCGAATGTCGACGGCTGCCCCGTGGGGGGAGGTTGCGATGCTGGTCTAAGAGGAACCGTTTGCGAGTACGGTGGAGGGGGAGATGTCGGCATGGCATCACAAGGTGGTTCCGTCTTGGTTGGTGATGGCTGTCCCGGAGGCGCCTGCGGTGGAGGCACCTGCTGAAAGCCTGGCTGGCCCGGTTGCTGATGAGCCATTGGCGCGCTCGCAGGTCCTGGAGGAGTAGCAGCCGCATACGTGGGCTGGGGGATGTTGTATTCCGAGTTGGCGGGTGGAGAGTAGGGCGGTTGTTGATGTTGAGGTGCTCCAGCCGGTCCGGGAGGAAGGTGAGTTGGCGGGACGGCCCCCGGCGATTGGACCGGGGGACTGGCTACCGGTCCCGAGGCATAGCTGGGGACCACAACGGAAGCAGCATACTGCGGCTGTGGGAACGGCACTCCGGCATTCGGCGCAGGAGCCGGGCCTGCTTGCGGTACAGGCACAGGCGTGGCAAACCCAGTCGCCGGTCTCGCGAAAGGGTTCTGGCCAGGAGTGATGGGAGAAACAAGGTGCTGAATGGACGGAGCTGGCGAGATGGGAAGAGTCATGGGTGTAGGAGCGGCCATGGGAGCGGCCCCGGTTGCTGCGCCGGGGGCCGCGTGGGCAGCCGGCGGAGATGCGTGGCAGGGGACGGGAGAAGCTGCGGGAGCCGCGGCGGGAGGGGCCGTGGGCGGGCCGGAGAGAGGAGCCGTGGGAGGCCGGGAGCCAGCAGTCGCATCGGCCACAGGGGGGGTTGACCCTGGCGGGGAATAAGCCTGAATTGACGCCGCGCCTACCGAATGCCGGTGAGGCGCCGTGCCGGGGGGTGGAGTGGTAGTAGTTGAAGCAGCCCCGGCCGCAACTCCAGCAGCCACCGCCACTCCGACTACACCAGCAGTCACGCTTCCCCCGGGCTGCTGCGGGGACAGTGGCCTGTAGGGCTGGTAGGAAGCCGAGTTGGCGGCCGAGTGAGTTGTCGATTGCGAATGCGTCCTGCCGACGCCCGTGGGCGGGCTGGCCATGGGCGGCGCGAATCCGGCATCCTGGTCGGCGGGAGGCGAGTAGGGCTTGAAGGTGGGAGGTGAAGGCGATGCCGGCTTGGCAGGGCGATGGGTCAGGTTCAGCGGCGCAGGATAAGCTGAGTAGGCCTGGTACGTTGATTCCGGGCTGGACGGCCCTGACGTGGGCGGGCGCGTTGAGTGAGGGATCTGAGGCGGCGCATCCTGGGGATGTTCAGTTGCTGGCGCCGCAGCTGGCGGTTGGCTTTGATTGTCATGTTGTTTCTGCTGCTGATGGTCGGTCTTTTCAGAAGCACCATCTGCAGGCTTCGATCCAGAGACATCCAAGTAAAATGGCCAAGGATTGGCTTGGGGCGCCGGAGATTCGGTCTTTTCCTCCTTGGCGGGCTTCGGGTCTCCCTCATCCTTCTTGGGCGCAGCGACAGCCTCGGCCGGCATCTCAAAGGCATAGCTTCCGTCGGACGCCTGGTGAGAGCCGGTCGGGGCGGGAGGGTAGAACGGGGCCTCGAGCTCTGCAGTAAAGGCCTGCTGTTGCGGTTGCTGCTGGTACTGCTGCTGCTGTTGTTGATACTGCTGATACTGCTGCTGCTGCTGCTGCTGCGACGGCGGTTGGCTCTGGCCATAGGCCTGACCGTGGTCATAGGGGCTGGCAAAGGGGTTGTATGCCATGGCTGCTGGCTCGACGCGCTGGCGATGTGCCAGGCCTTGTCGGGTTGGGTGCCGTCGGTTGCTGTCGGCGAGGGCTTTCAACCGTCCCTTGCTGGCTATTTGTCTCTGCTGCTACCCTCTCGGCGCGCCTGAGTGTATGTAGGAGTGAGTGAGGGGAGCACCGCGGCCTGCGAGGAGTTGCCAGTGTGGCTTGTCACCGACCCCAGCTAGTTGGCCAGCCCACTCCGGGACAAGCTAGCTAAGACTCGAACGGATCCCAAGGGCAGCGCCTCCAGCAGCCTCCTCCCGTTTGTTCTTTTTAGGCCCTCTCTCTCGCTCTCTCTTTTGTTCAGGCGTCTGTCTTGCCCTTCTCGTCCTGTCTGTGCCTCTTTTGCCTGCTTCTGCTTCTGCGTCTGCTTCCGTCTCACCATCTCAGCCCTTGCGCGCGCCGCTATTCCGCCCCTATTCCATCCTCCCCCTCCCTCGTCAATCACCCGCACAGAGTCTCAGCTGAGGAAAAAAAAAGTCGCACACCCAAAACACAAACTCAGCCGCAGCAAGGGTCCGCGGCAAAGGATCTGGACGTCATTCACTGACTGGTGGAGACGAGTCGCCTTGCAGGGTCTCCCGCCAGGGTTAGGGTTGGTCAGCTCCCTTCCTGACACCAAGTTTCGTCCTTGTCCATCCACGCCCGTCGGGCCCTAAAAAGCTTCTTTTGTGCCAAGTCTCAGCTCTCAGCTCTCAGCTCTCGGCGCCATTGATGCAGCTGCCAGGTTTTCGCTCTCCGGCTGGTCGCATTGCAACCTCGCCACTCTCCAATCACCGCTCTCCCGACAACGTCGCACTTCTCGCTGCGCAGCTCTCACATGCAAACCCCCTTTCATCATGCCATGTCATCTCATATCATGTCATCTCCAAGTTATTCCCACCCCCAGTGATCGGCGCTTCTGGTCCAAACACGAAATAGCTGCGCCTCGCTCCCTGTCCGACACATGTACATGCTCGCGGGCCTCAATCCTCAACCACTTCCCCGCATAATCCCCATGGCTTTCAACAAGGATGCCCAGCTCGGCCCCAGAGCTAGCATCCAGGGGTGCCAATCAATCTACACGCTCAGATAGAGGGTGTGGTGATGCAAGCCATGCCACATACCAAATGCCACTCAGCGTTGCATTGAAATGCTCTCGCCAAGCATTACACATGTCGACTTGCTCTAGCATTGGCGCGTAAACTAAAATACACCAGAGAAAACGTAGCCGAACAAACTCGGGGAGGCTGCAGACCGTATCTCCCTGTAACAGGCCCAAGAGATACACTCAGAACGCCTGCAGGGCAAGTCCTCTCCTTCATTTTCACAACTTGGTTTGATGACTAGGGGCTCTGTCCAGTTTTGCCATCAGACAAAGAGAAACCCAGTGTCTCAAGTCGATCATAATACCATTTGTAGTCGATACATTGAAACTGGAAGTCTTTCTCAACTCGAACATCTCACATACCTCGTAAATTTATTATTACCAACCAAATGCAGTCCGCAAGTTCTGCTTGCCAGCGAAAATGTTCAATAGACACGGCTGGCATAACTCACCTTCTCTTCATTACAACCTGGCTCGATTGTTTCGTGCCATTCTCACTATTACCTCAGCTCTCCGTATTCCAATTTAGTAAGAATTGGTCCAATTGACAAGTCTAGCGAGTATAAGTCTATCTCCCCCACAATATAGCATCATGCCCAGTTAAGGCATGGCCTTCGTCGGCTCAATCGCCAATCCCCGCTCACTTGCATACTACTCCGTCGGCTACAAACCCTCTTTTCGAGGTACTTGTCTAGCACTTTCAAGCACGTGAATTGTATCTTTTATCGCATCGTCTACCAAACTAAGCCCCCCTTTTAGAAATTTTCATCGTTGTAATTTTGCTCTCAAGAGAGTACTTTATGGTATATTTCAGTCGGTTATTCTTTTGGTCAGGACGAGAGGATTTGCACGACTAGACATGGTGCTGAACACTATTTGTCTGCCTTGATCACTCCATTGAGCCTACCACTTGTTTTTTCCACTAGAAGCTAATGGTTTAATGAGTGAAGAGGTGACGTATAGCCTTCACTCGAGTCATTTCAATTTTCTGATGTCGACATGATGTCAGTCTAGACATGGACAACACTGGCTGGTTTCGCTGGCTGTCTCTTCCACAATCCTTCTAATATTTTTCTTCAATTTTCATACAATTGACAGATGATTTCCTCCTCCGCTTGGCGACAGACCTACATCCAGTCCCTTATGAATAGCTATTGCCTCCCGCGGCCTTCCGAGAGCGTTATTGCCGGTTCTCCTCAGGAAGCTCAGCAAGCATAGCATCAAATCAAGTACATCTAAGTCGCATGTACTTCACTCGGGGGTTCTATATGCCCGAGCTTTTAACCTACTCATATTTGCGCACAGTAGTGTAACCCTTTGATGTTTCATTTGAGAGAGGCAAATTCAGAGGCTACAACACATACACTCTGTGTACGTGGTCTCCTCTTTCTATCAATTTGCCCAATAAACTGCGAGTGTCATAATTATCTTCATAAAGTACAGTATCAACCCAGGACATCATACCTAGATGAGTAAGATAAAATGTAAGGGAAAGCTATAAGACTGTAATGCCGGCATGCTATCGGCCCAGGGATGGGCAAATCTGAGGGGCCATGGCTGTTGCGAGAGAGCTTGTCTGCCTATTGACCGCATTAGAGGCAACCGCAAAGCCAACAGAGGGACATCTACGCCGCGGGAAATTAAGCCTGCTCTCCTTTTACCGCCTTGTCCAGTGTCCTTCCGCTCTTCTTTTGCTCCCCAGACCAATCACATCCAATGCTCCTAGTAGCGTAAGCCTTGGATACCTCATTCCAGGGAGGCAAAGCTAGACGTTGTAGCCCATACACTTTATGTACGTGCAGTCCTTCTTCTATAAGTTTGCCTAATGAGCCGTTTTGAATATCCGAGTAGTTTGTCATGAGTATCGCGAAACAGACCCGCTTACATTTTACCTTGAGCCCAGCTTCTGTACACAAGTCTCAGCCTGTAATAATGTCCAACAGTTGAGAGTCTAGTGCAACAGCAGTGGAACAGCGAGATTTGAAAGGTTTCGGTGTTCTTTCACTGACAGCAGTGTCCGTATACTCCTTTGAGAATATTAGTACCAAACTTGCATCTCAATAACAATGCATCGTGATTCTAATTCTCTCAGATACACCAACGCAAAGGAGAATATGGAGACAACCAAACAATATAGATAGATCAATATGACGAAACCCAATGGCAAATGCACAGTCTCTCCTCAACTAATATCAGTATGACGGTGGCAACAGCGAACACCACATCATCTACAAAAAAAACATCATCAGCAGATCTACAACATATAAAAGTACATTTACCCAATGTTATGTGCCTACCAATGCTGCTTGTTTATCACGGACCTCATTGTCACATCGCCAAAAATATACCTTCCCGTCGGTGACTGTGCCATCTGGGATGACAGGTTTTTGTTCCATCAGTGGACAACTAGCTCTTGAATATATACATACACACAAATGTCAACAAGGCATAACTCTTTGAAACCCCAAAATGGCAAATGAGAAAATCTGCGAATTAAAATAGCACACGTGCCGATCCTACCGCAACCCGAAGATGAGAGTCAACCAACATGACCACCACAGTGCATTGCCTACCAACCAACTCCGCGCACTCCCGCCCACTTGGCTCGTTTCTGCAATCTTAGACAAGTCCATACCCCCCCCCCCCCCACGCGGCCTCTTTTCTCGTCTTTGCTGGATTATCTGCTCACCTTCTCGTGGCGTATTTCTTGTCCACAATCACACACTCGTGGCTTGTCAGGGCAAAGCCGCCACTTTCCACGCGCCTGCCTTGCGGGCCCAAACTACAAGCGCCACAGCGACTAACTCAGGGCCTTAGTCTGGTCTCCATCTCAGCTTTGAAGAGCCGTCGGCTTGGCGGCAAGCCAAGAGGCAAGCCACTAATGAATCTGGTTAGAGCTCGGCTAGCTCTGTAGCCAAGGTTGGCGTCTGAGATAGCTTAAGCCATTGACGATCACAATATTGCACAACCTTCACCATGTGAGAGGAATAGGACATTTGCAAAACAATAATGAAGGCTGAATTATATATGAAAGAAATGCGACTTTGTCTATTAACAAAAGCAGGTCCGCAAAACAAACCGCAAAACTAGCCAATGCCATCCAAGCCTAAGCCACATTATCATCAACCTTCCGAGTCATTCATCCCCTTATCTTCCCACCCAATATATATAAGATCCTCATGCACCCTCTCCTTATAAACTCAAAGACGAAATCTATCCAAAGTCGATCCTCAGTGGGAGCGAATCGACCACATAGACAACACAGTGTCTTGGGGGATTCTACCACAAACATTCGACAGACCATTATCGACGTCAACGTCTTCAGGCCAAGAGGATGTCCACCATCCCTCTATCGTTCGATTTTAGTATACACAAACCAGAATAGAGAGTAGATGAATATTAACCCCGAAAACAACGCAGTATCGAATGAAGAAGACGCAGAGGGGAAAAAACCAGTGCCGCATAAACAAGAAAAAAATAAGACGGTGAAGAAAATAGCCAGAATGGCAGTCATCCAGTATACGGGGAGCATGCCAGGAATAAAGAGCTGACCCTTCGTATATAAGCTGAAAAAAAGGAGAAAGTGAGGAGACGTCATCCTCATCGCCGTCGCAGAATGGTATCGTAAGCAAAACGATAAACAACCAGACAAGTGCAATCTTTTTATCCCCCCGTGCCGATGATATAAGGAAGCAAAACAGCCAGATAGGAAACCCAGAGAAATGGAGATGAGGCAACTACTCGTCGTCCTTCTTCTCTCCTCGGCGCATCCTCTCGTTCCAGCGTCGCTTTCCTACTCGGGTCTCAAAGTGAGGTGCGACCGTCTTGACATCCTGCATGATGCTCTCAATGGCAGCCCGAGTCTTGTTGCGGTAGCAGTCCACTGGTGTAAATGTTAGTACGCATCTCAATGTACGGCATAATCAGCATCACTTACAGGCACGTTGGAGGAACACTGTCCGGCCCGCAAAGACTCGGCTCTGAAGCCAGGCCATGCGGTAACCAAGATCGTTGAGTCGGACTTCCTTGCCACGCGTAGTCTTCTTCATGCGAGGAATAGCAATTTCTCCCTGGGACTCGCCCATGGGGACCTTGACCATTTCCTTGGCATTTCGCTGAGCGCCGCGACGGCTGGCATCACGGCCCTCGGTCTCCTCGACACCGTCATCGTCATGGTCCTCTTCAAAGAAGCGCGAACCGGTGGCACTAGGAGGGGGGCTCTGCATCTCAAGGGGGAAGTAGCTGCGGGGGAAGACACTAGCACCCTTGCGGAAGCTGTCGGGGATCTCGTTGGTGTCGACACCCTCAAGGGTTACACGCACACGGAGGCGGGAACCCCTGACATTATCTTCGACAAGGATAAACTTGCGCTTCTTGGCTTCTGGGATATCGGGAAATAGATCGTCAGGCTCATCGGAACGACTGTGGCGCTTGGCGGAAACCGCGCCGCTGGCGTGGGGAGCCATGTGAGACATTTGGCCACTAGCGGGATATCCTTGGTTATTGTATCCAGTAAATACGTGAGCCGGTCTCACGTCGTCGCTACCGCCGGTTGGGGTTTGAGCAGTGGGGGCCTGGTGGTGATGGTGCTCATACGCATCTCCATCGCCTAGATGCCACCGCGTTAGCTCATCTCTCTTCAATTAGGTTACGGAGTGGTGATTTGTGTGTGAAGTGAGGTGAGACGAGGGGCGCAAGACGAGCAAACAAGGGTCAACAAGCAAAGCAGCAAAGCAAACAAGCAAGGGAGAGGGACCCAATGGTCCCTCGAACATGTGAAGAGTCTGAAAACCAGACAAAAGCCAAGCAACTTAATGAGGCCTGAAGGCAGATTGAACTCGTCTAGGAGTCGCGCAAACCCAGCAGCAAAGCAAACAACTAACAGCGGCAGCAACTGTGTGCGACTTTATGGTAATGTACAGAACTGTGCCAACAAAAAAGAGTTCCAGATGACCCCTCGTGCCACTGCGGCATGCTGTATAGATTGGCGGTGCAGTAAGTAATGACGACCCGTGCTATTTAACAACGACAAGGAGGTGACAAACCCATTCCCAAACGTCAAAAAAACGCAAAGCAACAAATAAATAGGCAAGATACAGGTATAGACGTGTGTAAGGGAAATTTTGTATGACAGGAGAAAAAGGATTTTGGTATCAATTAATCAACACAACAACATATGTCGGATAAAGCAGTTTTTGTGAAGGATGGTGGTGACGGTGGTGGTGTAAGGTGTTGGAGGCGTGGAAAAGCAAATCAAAGTCCAGTGAAGATGCGAGGGTTCTTAAATCACATCTGGTGGAACATACCAACTTCATCTCCTCCACCGGGGGCATCGGGGTGACCTCCGGTGTGGTGGTGGTGCATAGGTTGACCCATGCTGCTGAGACCAGGCTTGCCCATGGTAGGACCGCCAGGTCCCATAGGGCCAGGAGCACCTGGCATCCCTGAAGGCCCGCCGGGACCGGGCATGTGAGCAGCACCGGGATGCGGCGATGCTTGAACCTGCTTTCTGTTGTTCATCTTAGCCATGCGGCGCACTCGTCGGCTTCGGAGTCGAGGGTCTTGGTTGCTGTTGCGCCAGCTGTCGACGGCGCGCTGGATAAGACCTCGCTTGCCTCGGAGGGGAATGTTGAGCTGTGCGAGGGCCCAACCAACGCGGTTGCAATCAGTCTCGTACATCAAACGGTTTCCGCGATACTGCTCCTTAGGGCAGCAAGCTCGGGGGTAAACACAATTCTCCTGCTTGAACTCGGGGGAAAGCTCGTCAATGTTGACAGACTCGACGTCGCAGCGGATGGTGTACTCCATCTTGACGCGATCCCTCGAGTATTCAAATGCAATCCATTGCACGCCGTTGCCGTCCTGTCGAACCACTAGAGGGGTTGTTGCGGGAATAGGCCCGGGAGCAGCATTGGGGTTGACACCGGGGGTGGCGTTTCCAGGGCTCTGTAGCTGAGCACCATTCTGAGGGTGATGCGCTTGAGTCATGGGTGAGGACTGAGGCTTCTGGAGCTGAAGAGGGACCTGGGGCTCGATCTTGGGTCGGGGGCTGCCAGTCATGCCTGGGTGCGCATGCTGGGCCGCGTGCTGGGTCATCTGGTTTTGAGGAGCAGTCTGCGACATCATCATGTTTGGCTGGGAAGTCATGGACTGCTGAGGGTGCGGCGCATGTTGCGCGTAGGGAGACTGTGTCGCCTGAGGAGGCATTGGCTGGTATTGGCTCTGAGGGTAGTACATTGACTGCTGCAGATGCTGCGACGGCGGTTGGCCGTAAATGCTCCTGTGTTGGTCATGCTGAGATGGGGAGGCGACTGATGCTGGAGAGTTGGATTGAGGCGTATGGTATGACATAGGAGGGTAGGGGGGTCTCGGCATTTGAGCTGCGGCCATCATATCGGAGGTGTCTGCGACGGATGTTAGCCACTGTGAATTGCGACGCGAAACTTAACCGCCTGCGAGGCAGCAGTGAGGGGAGGACGTACCTGCGGACGTGTATCCGCTGGTGGCACCGGGAGTACTGTAGGGGCTTGGGTGGTTGTAGTAGTTGAGGTTGTCCTGGTTGCTGGTGGCTTGGCCGCCGGTCTGATATTGTTGTGGAAGCGGATGTGCTGAAGAGTACGCGCCTTGGTGTTGCTGCGGCGGAGGGTGTGCCTGGGCCTGATGCTGCTGATGAACAATACTCGGGGGTCGCGAGTGCAGGTGTTGGGAAGGCGGCGGACCCTGTTGCTGGTGCTGCGGATGATGCTGCATAGAGAGAAGACCCATTAGTAAACCACGAACATGAAGAAGCTCGATGGACGACAAGAAAAAGATAGCTTGAGGTCGGACGCGTTGGTGTTTTATTTTCCCCTTGACAGCACCGGGTATGGGGAGGTGGTTAAGTGGACATCCCCTGGTGAGGACTAGGATTGCACGGGTGAGGCGGGCTAGGCTCGGAGCGGCAATGATGATAAAGCAACCCGGTTCTCGCGGACTACCTGCGAAAAAGACGGGGGGAGAAAGACGCGACGGGGGGGGTGGCAATACCGCTTAGCTGGTTGGTTGTTTGATTTGACGAGGGGGGAAAACGAGTGGAAATCAAGAGAAGCAGCCAGCTTGGCCGATTTCGCTCTTTACTCTTGTGCTTGGAAATCTTGTAATTGACAATGCTCACGACGAACCTTGGGAGAACGCGAAACGCGAATACAGGCCTGGGAGCGGAAAGAAGGCGAGATCGATCGGAGGATGGGTGTGCCAGACGAGCGACGGGGGGGAGACAAAGGGGAGCAGGGGAGTATTTGAACCAAGATTATGGGGATGGAGACCAAGGTGTGATCTGGAGTGGGTATGCAAAGATGGGCAAATGGATCAGGATGGGATGGGATGGGACGGAACTCAGGAGACAGGAGGCGGAGGCTTTTGGCAGGTGAGTAGACAAGTGCCAGGTATAATCAAGTCCCGTCCAGGGTTATTGGAGGAGGGAAAAGGGACAGAGAGATGGGAGAGATGGTTCTGATATGGAGTAGGTTGAAGCTGGCCAGCGCGCAAAGACCCCCCTGTCACAGGGATCTTGGAAGCATGAATTACTTGGGATGAGAGCGCAGCAAAGCGGTGGACAACGGTGCAATGTCGAGTATCGACAAGTTCCCCGGAGCCTTTGACTTGCTGGTTCTGTCCTGCAACTCGCAGGCCACCCAATGCCAGGGGGGAGTGAACGGCTCTGAGGCGTGGCTGGAGTGAGCTACTTTGGGAACCCGCGCCTCATCAGAGAAAGGGCAAAGGAAAGAGAAAAAAAAAAACGGATGAGTCCTCTAAACTCCAGACACACCACAAGACAGGCAGAACTATCAGGGGGGAGGGAGGGGGGCGTGCGTGCGGGGCGTGCGCGGGATGGGGGTGGCGGGTTGAGCGAGTTGTGAAGGGGGTGGTGTGGAAGAAGCCGTTCTGAAGGGCGTGCGGATGCATGGCTATGATAGGGCGATGGGATGGAGGATGGTATACAACCATCTCTCCCACCACCCTCTCCCACAGCTCTCTTTCTTCGACGACCGGGGATGACAACGCATGGAAGAAACGCAACAGGGGTCGGCTGGGTTTGATTAAGTGGCCAATGGCCGCCTCACCAGCACGCCCGACATGGAGCAGCTGCCCAATGGGGCACTCCAGGGCCGGGGCTAGCCAGAAGGTCAGGATTGCGCCGGGATTGGCTCTTCCTTGGCTCCTATTTTGGCCACAAGCGGTGTGGGTAGTCATGGGCTCATGGACCCATCCAAGGACGCCATGGACCCATGCCCCCGCTCCTCGCAACGCCCCTTGACTGCTCACGCTGCCTCAACGATGGCCCACCTCCCAAAAATGGACCGACCAGAGACTTGGGCTCCAATTGACGCGCAACGCACCGCACCGTACCGCACCCCAAGGCAAGTAGGACAGCAGTCAAGAGGGCCACTGACGCGACGCTCACTCTCGACAGAACAAGTACCTGCTCCGAGCGCCCGGCTGCTCCAGATTAAGCCCCGGGCTCGCGGCTACGCCCAACGGCTAGGAGCCTGCCTCGTCTCGTCTTCTTGACGTTGCTCTCGCTCGGGATCGGTCCCGCGCATCTCCGCTTCCAGGCATGGCGTGGCATGTCATTCTGGTTCTGGCTTTGAAAACTGGAACCGATAGGACAGTATCGCATTGTATCGCCTCCAAGTGGATTTGTACATGGCCGTGCCTCATGCCCATCATCATCATGCTCAGTCAACGGCACAGCACACTAGACACGCACTGGTCGCGTCCACTGTCGGCCTTTCATGCTTTCGTAACCGTTTTCCCCAGTGCCACGCCCCTAGATTCTGAATCAGAGGGGCCGGTGCCCTCCAATCCCGCCCGCCATTGGAGAATGCTCGACTGCCCCGCTGGGGGAACAACGCCGCCGACTCCCACCACGGGATAGTGCGCTCGACACTGGCCAAAGCTCCACTGTCCGCTGATGGCTCGCTGCTCGCCGTCAAAATCGGCTTCTAACCTGAGTTAAGCGTATTCTTGAAGGCGTCCTGGCTCATTCCGCGACCAGAAAACTTCTCACCCCACGGCCAAGTGCCATCGAGCTTTTTTTTCTCGTGAAATGTATTGGTAGGTTGCGATTTCGGTTCCTCCAGCCTCGTGTCCACGACATACGGCTAGCTTGGGATATGGTGGTCCGCCCCCAAAACCCGTGCTCGGCTGGGGTCGCGCGTGCGCCTCGCCCGCTCTGTGCAAAATGCAACTGGGGCCGCGGCTCTTTCTTGCTTGAGTAGCACCCGGCGTGATTTCGTACAGTACACAGTGGTGTGGCTAGTGCATTGCATGCAGAATGCCAGGCCAGGCTGCTGGGCTTTCTAACGACGTGTGGTGACCTCGAGGTTGATGCGGATGTGCTGCAACGTCCCGCTTCAGCCTGCTGTCCCCCTCCCAGCTTCGGAGTTGGCTTGGGTACCACGTCGAGGTGGACCACACTCCCCTTGTTCTATGCGGGCGCCCCGGGATTGGTGAAACGGAACGTTCCCTGCTCGGCCCACTTCTCGAGTCCTGACCGGGTCAAGCTTGCGACAGGCATTTTGAGCAGGACAGATTTGGAAGTCCAGGTATTCCCGGCGTCTTTTCGCGACATCAAATGCCTTCACTTGAGGCTGAATTTTCCGACGCGACATTATATTGTTGCGCGTCATTGCTTTTCGTGTTCGATAAAGTTTGCATAGTTCATTTTCTTTTCTCGCCGGCAGGCACTGCCAGAACGCGGCACACACACACAAGAGAAAGGAAGAAAGAGATATGTCCACACTTACAATATTCGCCACATGCTCGTCCTTGAAGTGGCCAGGGACCTGTCGCGGGGCTGACATGATGGTCATGGGAACTGCACGCTGACAATGTCTGCCAACGGTTCTTCTAGCTCACGGGCGTTAGTAAACTGGCGTTCCAACTAAAGCTTAGTTTTGGGGGAGAAGAGTCAACGGGTGGCCATTCTACTGGGATATTCGCTGTCAAAACGAGCAAGGTGGCGTGATTTCAGATCCTCTGTCAGCCGTGCCCAAGGCTTTAGAAAAATTCCCGCCAACCGAGATCGTTTCCAAGGCGCAGCTTTCAGTTTCGAGCCCAGAATGGCAGGGAAGGGTCAAGTAATTGATGCAAGCGACCTACCCGAGTGAGTGTCTTGAAGATGCACGAAGCTGTTGGTCGATGCAAGGCTAGTAAGTCCAAATCATCAGACTAGTCCGGGCGTTGGCGGATCGGTTCTGAAACACGGGAACAAGTCGCTTGATCCTGGGAAGCCAAGAAGAAAGAGTTAGCTCGTAGAAGCGACGAGTGGGTTTAAGAAAAATGCCTAAACAGCAAATTCTCAATTCAGGCAAACAGGCAAAAAAAACCAGCAAAGGGGAAAATACATCCGACCAATGTGTCCGTCAATAAAAGGACAGGCAAGATGTACGTAACAACCCAAATGCGGGTCCCAAATTAGAGCAAGCAAATGTCCGCCAATATTGAAACACGAACACAACGTTTGTCGCGGGCCTTGGCCCTGCTATTACCAACGCGTCTCGGAGAGATGACAATGTGGATGAGACAGATTGATTATACGGATTGGCGATGGCAAATGGGTGGTACAAAGCGAGAAAAGAAGCACGGTCGATTAGACATACCCGTATTTATTTTCTTCCCTCCTCAGATGCGAATCGAGGCTCTCTGATCTGAAGGCACTTTTGCTCCCTGCAAAAACCGTGCAAGCAAAGGGACGTCGCAACGCTCTCCACGTGCTGGTTCCGAAAACTCGGGCCGTTGCGCAGACCTGTTCACACAAAGTGTGGTTGAGTTGCAGCCGTCCAAGGATCAAAGATGGCCGAGCCCTTGTTGCGGAGTGCAAGTCAAGGTTGTGGGGGAGACCAAAAGAGATGCAGCTGGAGCGTGGTTGCACCTGGCTTCCCGGGCTAGTTCGTGCAAGCCTGTGTGGTTTGCTTCGAGAATCGTCGAATGCGCGGGAGGCAAGCGTTGGCAGGGATGAAGTCTGGACGCAAGACACACTTCTGGGTGTTGGAGTGCGTGCGCTGGGCGAAGGATGGGTTGGCGAGTGGTCAGAGGGACGGCCAGGGCTTGACTAGCTGGGATGGGGCGTCTGTGGAAAAAAACGATGTCGAGGTCAAGGCAGCGCGACCCTGCAAGATATACCTCCCCACAGACCAGGGCGACAGTCTTGGTCGGCCAGGGCCTGGTAAGGGAAGGCAGATTCCGAATAATCGGCACCCTAACCGGACAGTGGCTGGAGATGCAAGACCGTCTTTCCTTCTCGTCGGCCGTGATCCAGACGCCGAGTCCATGAAGCTGGGCAGGGGGGCGCAAATGGGCGGTGGGTCGCTAAGGGGGAGGGAAAAAACAAATGTCGTGTCGACAATGGGTATCTCCAAGTCCCCAGTCAAGATCGGGATAGGGGAGAAGAAAGGCCCATATGGCGGCCATGTGCGAGCAGGGAGCCAGGAAGCAATTGGAGGGTGTGGCTAAGCGGTTTTACTCTTGAAGCGCGCGCAGTGGACCTTTGGCACACGACACGCTCTGATCCTGGCGCGGGTTCCTCTTCTTGGGTGGTGGGACCGTTGACTGTCAACCAGCCGGGTCAGCGCTAACCCTGGCACGGCGCCATGAAAATGAGCATGCCTGGGTCCAGGGGGGAGCCCCTACCCAAAAATCGTCAGTCCCTGAGATGACAGCGGTCAAGCGCGACGCGGCGCAATCGATGCCGTCGAGCTTCATGGCATTTAGGCCGGCGTGCTAAACAACCTAAACCAATGGTGTCCTGGCGATGTACGTCACGGCACCAAAGCACACCTTAGCTGCCAGGGACGGATGGTTTGTCGTTACCGCCGTGAGAATGCACGCCACAACGTTCGCCAAACGGCAACGGTTGAGAAGGATCGGGACGAGGCTGCCGCTAATTGGGTCGCCTGCGAGCCAGAGGACCGCTAGGTTTGACAAGTGGGTAATCCTGTGTTCCAGGAGATGAGTCTGGACTGTAATGTGGTTTTTTTCCGGATCAATCGGGGTCCACTAGGACGCGACTGTTCACAACATCAGGTAATTTAATCATGGCAATTCACAGCAACATTGAAAGGTGCAAGAATTCCAGCGTCCCGCGCGAGGCTGGAGGTCGCACAAGGCTTAGCGGGTGGTTGCGGCGTTCGCAGCGGGTAGTGGTCTGGATGAATTAGTGGCGCATGGGTTGGGTGAGGAGCCGTTTGGCTGCAGATTTGATCTGGTGCTGGGAGCACCGTCGCCGGGATCGAGACAACCAGCTGGCATGGGCAAGGCCTGGCTCCGCGTCGGGACAATGGAGAAGACGCGGTGGCTGCAGCCGACGTGGTGCAATACAGGGATATTGAGCGCGGGAGCGCGGGATGTGGACTCGATGGAAGGTGGAATGGGCCAGACAGTCGTCTCACCTCGGCCGGCTGCTTGGGCGTTGTTACCGTGGCCTCGTTTCCAGCTGCCATGTCCTGCTAAAACATGCACCTTGTCCTTACCTGCTTCCCTGGGCTGCAGGACCAGGTTGAGCAGGAAGGCACATCCGGTCTGGCGGTGTTTGGCGGTGGAGGGGGGAGCAAGGGGCACAGCCGGGGTCGGACAGTTGCTACGTCCCGTTGGTACCTACATCGGGCAGCACGCTGCGCCTTCCTGGGTGAGAGCTCGGGGAGGGGGAGAATGGTGTGTAGGGGGAAGTGCGACAAGTCAAAGTCCATGTCGGGTCCATAGTCCTTGCTGCTTCAGTTCGAGACAATGGCTCCTCACAGGTTGCGTGGGTGGCGTCTACTTGACTCAGATGGCCACCCACAAAGGTGCGTGGTGTACCCAGTTCCCATGCTGTGTCCAGGATGGAGAAACCTCGTGCTCATCTTCATGTGTTCGCAGGGTGATGCGGTGCGAGGTGGGTTGCATTTCGGTGTAACCTGGGGTAGCAGAAAAAGCAACACTGGTCTCAGTGCTAAGTTCGATTACGATTCATGAACCCATTGTGGGCATGGTAGCTAGATTGAGGTATGCCTCGGCAAATGCGACGGATGTCTGGCCGTCTCCGTCATCGTCAGTTTATTTTTCTGCGGCTTTCCAATCGTGCATCAATTGGGTCAAGCACCCGATGCGCCTTCTTGGGCACGTTTGGGGGAGTCTTAGGGTCCCAATGACATGGCCTCGGCGATTGACAATTCCCAGTGCTTCGGTTTCGTTTTCTACTCCATCGCCCCCTAGACCTTGGCCTTGACCTATGTCTCTGTCCAGGCAGGGGTGCCAGGCTGGGGTTCAGCTGTTGGCGGGATCGACTCGCCCTGGGACAGGCTAAAGACGCGACCACGCAAGGCTACGCTGGGGGGGCACGAGAGACTGTCGCTGGGGTGCAGATCAGTGATCGAGGGTCCAATATGCGATGTAGGGTAGTGTTTTGTTTGATGCGAAAGAACAGCCGCCTTGCAGCTTACAAGTGTGAAGGGGCGTGTAACGTGGATTTTGTTCTTTGTTGTCACGTCTTATTGTCAATTACATTACACAGCGTCGCAATTCATTGATTATCGCTATGCATAAATATATTTCCCTAGAAAGAACCAAAAACCCACGAAGTTTAAAAACAGGTAATTGACTTAGCCACCGTGCAATTTCCCAGTTGTTTGGTCGTGTTATTTTTCAGTATCGACTACTGGTATTCAGACGAGACAAGCGCGCAAAATGGCACTGTGGTGGCTTCAAGAAAAAGAAACGAACCCAAGCAATTGGAAGCAGCAATATCAGATAGTTTATCCAACCAAACTATTGAATCTTGATATTGACGACACCCGTTCACAGCAAGCCGCCTATTCTGAAGAGGGTGGCAGCAGGGGACGCGAATAAAGTTGCAACGGCCAACCCTTGGACTGGCGGCAGCCATGCGGAGCGGGAGACCAGGGGGAGACCACGGTCAACTTGGGCGCGTGGAGAAGGTGCCTGGAGCTTGGAAATCCTTGCAAGAGCCCGCTGCCATGGCAAGCTTCCCAAGCCCAGCAGGGGACGGGTGCACAAGTGGTACCGACGGGGGTCAAGGTTAAGGTTTTGGGTCGACAACGCGCCAGGTTTTTCGCGTCCAACGACATGCAAACGACGGCGAGGCTAGACGCGCTTTTCCAGATGATGAGCAACGCCCGTTTGGGGAACTTGGAAAGGCCTAAACGAGATGGAGGTTTACATCGGGCGATGATGGTTGAGGAGACTGAGAGATGGGCCAGGGGCATAAGTGGGCCTCTAGTACATACGGTAATTACAGTATGCAACGGGCGAGGTAGCCGACTAAAGAAAAAAACTGTGTGAACGAACGCGACAGCGAACTCTTGGCGATAATAGCTATCTGATGGATTCGACAGGGAAAGCGCGGCGGAGGAACCCGCCCTCATGGTCATGGGATGGGGAGGAGGTGGGGCGGCGCCTCGTGGGCGCAACCAGGAGAGCAGGATGCAGCACGCTCACACCCTTGCAAACACGGTGCAGCATGCGGGTATTTGACGGGTGGGTAGTAGTGGTAAGATGGGATGATGTCCCGCAGTTCTGCTCCTTACATGCCAAACGTACGTCGTGTGCCTGTCCTGGTGAGCGGCCACCATTGTCAAAGACCCTGGCCCAGCATGCCCCGGCACGGGCAGGAATAGGAAAAGGGGGGATAACGGGAGGTGACCGCATGGGAGCATGAAGGCGGTGATGGGATGGGATGGACGATGGGACCGCATGGGCCATCGAGATGCGGGATGGATTCTTTTTGGGTTGGCCCCATGTGGCCCATCATTTCCTCTCGACCTCTCCCGGAGCCAACGACCTCGCAGGTACGAGAGCCTGCAGGTATCTTAGTCGATGCAAACTTATGCCACCCCCACTTACCGTGTGATGGAGTGCAGCACGGTGGTTGGTGCCGCGGCCATGGGCTAGAATACGACCTGATGGATGGGCGATGGGGTCATGGAACGTTGGATGTTGGAGAGCATGATGACGGTATTGCGCTGGCCAAGATATCGAGGTCGACTCTCACCAAGAGATCTTTGCCTCCCGCTTGATTCCCCTAACGAGGCGATGCCTTGGCGCCCAGCCGTTCTTGCCGGGCTGACGGGTTGATTGGCAAACAGAGCCTTGCCCACCGACCACCTGAGGCACGAACGAATAATGTCAACGGCACCAGCACCAGCACCAGCACCAAGCACCCCTACGACATCATCATGGCTTGCACAGCACATTTGTCCGGGAGCCACACGCGGCTGCAAGCTTCGCAAGCTGTGTGTGCCAACTCCACATCCGCTTTACATCACCAACAATGTCGCCCATTTCCCGATTCTCACACACCCCCCTTCTCATTATTGTTCCTCTTTGCCGTCAAACTCCGCGGTCCAATAACCAGCGCCAAGGCTGGCGCACATTGCCAGTGGCCTCACTTGTTCCAGTCGGAAAGCTTGATCTGTCTTTACGGCGAGGGAAAGGAATGTGACCTTTCGCTTTGTCCGCTGTGTCATATCCGGACCTCCTCCTCTCCGCTCCACACCCCCCTTTTCAACGCCGAGTTACGCCATTTAGCCCGTCTGTTCACGCCTCGCAGACCAGCTGCCAGCCCCGCGCCACATCCCGCTAGCACTCCTATGGATGGTTGACACCCCGTTTTTGTGTGGGCTGAGGTACTTCTGTTGTATCGATTGCTGCATTCTTTCGTCTGCCGCCGGTCCTTCCAGTCGGACCCTGAGTCTTAGCTTAATCGCCCAGCAGCTGTGAGTCGTCATCGCTTCATTTCCCGGCGCTCATGGCTGACCAGACGCGGGAGCCAGCCTCGGCCGCCTCGGGCACTCGAGGCTGCGAGTTTTGTAGCTTCCGCCCTAAAGCATGCGCTTTTGCTTTTTGCTTTCCAAATTGGGACTTAACTTGGCCTCGTGCTTCGGTCGGCCGGACGGCGAGGTCCACATCCGCGAATAGATGCTATCCAGACCATCGGACTCACGAAAAGAATGCTACTGCACAATATCGTCACCGCCACCTGCACCATGCCATCTTGTTGCCTCCGAGGCACTGCCGAGTGCGGATGATACCTCAACATAGACTCGAGTATTTCAGCCAATCCAAGCCGCGGCGGCCCTACTCCAGGACGACCTCATGCTTACTTGCTCCTCTGTGTCCGGTCCTGCTTGGTGACAAAAATGGCCTTCGCGTCCGGATGGATATATCCCTCATTGGACTAACACTATTATTATCAACCGGATAGCTTAACCGCTTCCGCTGGACGCAGCTCGCTTCCGCGATTCTGTCATCCGCGCCATTTCCTTTGATCGTGTTCAATTGCCCCTCCTCTTGCCGATTGCGAGGCTTTCTGCATGTTGCGGCGTTCCATGGCTGACGTGTGGCGACTATTTTGTCCATCCCTCGTCCAATATCTGATTTTGCTAGAGCCTTGTGTTGCTCATGCGCAAGGCTGCAGAGATCCTGGCACGGCAGATGTCATTCGCGGGGTGGGCTGGCTGGCGTCGACGATGGACCTGGAGAATCCAAGGGTGGCTAACGTTGAAGATTAGTTGGATTGTACAGCGTACCCTCGCAGCCCTACCGTGCTCACTATGGATGGCCACCTCCCTTGAGGGTTCTGGTCTCCTTGGGTTGGCATCCTCAGCAGCGGTGCCTTGGCACTAGATCGCTAATCCACGCCAGCCCGCCCCCGTCTCCGTCAAGGGACCTTCTCTTGTTCCCGAGAAAAGGACCCCTACTAAGTTTACTCAAGCGCGAGGGAACTGGGGGGGAGGGAGCCAACTACCCGCTGCGATCCCACTCCATGCCGTGCTATTCACTCAACCACTACCTTTCGTCCCATCACGTACGCTTCTTCGACATACAGCTGCATGCGACCAACTAACGGCCATGCAGCGTCGCAGTCTAATGAGTACTCGCCGCCCACTATCTGACGAGCCCGTGTGCCTTCAATTTCTCTACATGCAACGGCATCCTTCGCCTGGGAGAGGCGGCCCCACACTGGGAAAGTCGGTCAGGGATATGCTCCCACCCTCTCGACACGCAGACGCCCCCCCCTGTCGACCGCTGCTGTGGGGACTCGTTTATCCTTTCTGAGACTGAAGGCTCTCACCCCTGCCTTGACGGCTTGACATTCATCAGGTACGCAGTCGCTACCGACAAGGGATGCAGAAGAGTGCGGCCACCATCCCCGGACAGTGTGTAGTACGCAGGCCAAAGACGAGGCGTGGAACAGGCTAAGAAGCTGCCGGTAAGGGCTTTCCGCTTCCACGGGGGGCCGGGATGGCAACGCGGCGCACAGAGATTGACTAGGGGGCAGTGCAGGGTTCGCTTGGGCCAAAGGTGACCTCTTCTGACATTTGAACACCGGGCCCGAGTTGGTTTCCGTAACAGCCATGTTGAAACTCGTCCATCGCTAACTAACTGCCGGACTGATTCTGCTCCACCACTTGCGCGCAGGAGATTGTACGCGACTCTGAAAAGTTGGCAGTGCAACTCACTCCTTCGTGTTGGATTCGGATCAAACTCTTTCGCATCATTAACCGATTCAGTGTTAGCGGTTACCGTTTTCTGATTCGCGGAGAGTTCCGGGTTGGCGCAGGATCCAACTGCCTTTTGTGCAAATTCGTCACCGATAGCTCCCCCTCATGGACGACTGGAATAAATGCGGCTTGATCCGTGCTCGAATGATTCCGCGTCTTGATATGTAACCTTTGCGGTCCCGCTACCGTCAGATCTTTTGCCTGACACGCGGCATTTTGTACATCGCCTCCATCTTGGAAATTCGCTTACGCGCAAGGGGGTTGAGTTTGGCGTTGTTTTTGCAGGTTTCCATTTTTCGTTGGTTGAGCGTCGTCTGTATTATCGTGTGGTGATGTGTTGTTGAAGCTGTCTGCATCGCAATGTACAAGTCGTTAAATGTGAGAGGCTGATGCATCGTCCAGTCACCCCCCTGCAACCCATTCAGGGCTCTCTAAATTGCATCCCTGTTGGCGTCTCCCAAGCAGATGGAGCGCGAAGGCCAAGGCCTGGTCGCGTCGGGGATTTGGCATTAGCTCTCGCACCCCCGACACAGCAAAATCGGGACACAGGCTGGGGCTGACTTTTTTTTTTTTTTTTTTTGCCAGCCATGATGCCTGCTCCCAAACTTTGGAGTTCGCTGTGTCAAGCCCTTGTCCATCTTGCGTCTATCGCGTCTATTCACAAGGATGCGTCGCGGGCTATTCAATTACACAGGCCGTAACTTGAGACACTCACAGCAGATGTTGCAAGACTAAGATTTGGTTGCAATCAACAAGTGGATATGGGCTGCGACCTTTGGAAGCCCAGAACATGACGATTGTCGACCGTCACTTGGCTTATGACGTGCCGTACTAAGGGCGCATTGGGCAGGGGAACGGTTTGCCGATGCATTGTACGGCGTAAGTTTGGGACTTGTTCGTTTCGATATCATTCAATGTTTGTTGAAAGTGATGGAGGGGTGTTGTGTGGATGCAGTACTCCACACTGCATCGTACTGGCTGCCCATCTAATCTCAAGTACGGAGTTCCCCGTACGAGAAGGGACAAGACTGGCCAGTGCCATGGCGAGTCAAATATTGACCAGGGTCCCTATATGCAGAAAGAAAAAAGCAGGCCACGCTTACATGAAGGGACCCACAGGTATTGAAAAGGCTTTGAAATTTTGGGCTCCTGGGCCGAAGATCCTTTGAGAGCTTGCTTTTTTTGGCACCTTTACCGTGTTGGCCATTCAGGTCAGTCTTCTGCGCGGCCGGATCTCTGGAGACGCAATCCGACCGGTCCAGCCACCAAGGCTGCCAGACGCCCGAGTTGCCCGGCACCACATCTGACTTTCTGGTAGCACACGCCCGCGTCTTTAGGCATCGACGGGTGTCTGGCTTGGTTTTCTCACCATGCCGTTCTTTGCACATGACCGTGGCGATCGGTGGTCACAGCTGGGTCAGGTTCAATTACGGTTAAGCGAGCGACCTGGCGATGGTTGAATCTGTCTCGGACGCTCGTCAGTGGGCCAAGGCAAACCCCCAATTTAGCACAGCTGGCAGACATGTCAAACTTGGCAAACTGTCTTAGTCTGTTTTTTTTCTTCCTTCTTTTCGTGGTCTCTCTCCTAGGGACTTGTCTACCTTGAGAGAAAGCAAGACAGTCTTGCACAAGTGTCTCTCACTAACTAGAAACTACCGGCTGGAGCCCATTACAAGACCTGTCCCACCAAGGCCATCCGTCGACTTCGAATAGACGAGACGGACTTGAGGAGGGCGCCACGCCTTCTGAATCCTATTTTGCAGGACTAGCTTGAGTGCGTATTTCTCCTGCTAACTCGCACAGGAATTCCGTGAGGTGGTTGCCATGCTCTCCGCTCTCGCAGGCCCCATCTTTCCCGGTGGTGGAGGCGCAAGGCTAAATCTTCAGCCCGCTTCCGAGGCTTGAATCCGTTGTCTCAAAGTGAACGAGACAAGACGCAAAAGAATGGAGTGCGAAGCTGGTGCTAGCCCACGCCATGTCTCATTCTTGGACCACTATGGAAGAAGAAAGCATGGTCAATTCTGAAGCCATGTGGCAACCTCGCCCTGAGCCCAAGTCAAGGACCCGTCCGCTTGGGCAGGTAGATCTACGAAGATGTCACTACGGCGGTCGGGGGGAGTCGCGCAGGAAGCTGCATACTGTCATTTTTTCCCTTGGGCTTTCTAACGCCAACACGCGGTTTTAAACTTTTTCAAGCCAGCAGTGGCTCTCCAGAGGAGCGACGGGCAATGCTCCAATGGGTGTGCAGCGTACAACTCAGAGGCATCACACCGCTGGTTGAAGCAACATGACTAGCTCAGTGAATTCTAGGTGGATGTTTGCTTTTGTTTCATAGTCTCGCTCTCTACCGCGGAGTGAAGATTCTTGGGCGTCCAGCCGTGAGTGAAGCGTTTAGAGGCACCGACGGTCGTCTGCGGAACCGTCCCGCCAAGCTTGAAGACGACTGAGACATAGCACTTTGCCGACTTTGGTTCTTGGGGTCAAGGCCGGGCGCATTTCCACAAGCCACGCTTCTCGGCACAGGTGGCGGATCTTGAAAAGAAGGGAGGGGAGGGACAACGCCACAGAGCTAAGGCGCCGGGGAGCCAGCAGCCGAGTTGACGTCTGGTTGAATAAATCGGCGCAGGGCCAACACGCGTATCTGCGAATTGCTGAAGAGGGAAGTAGAAAGACTATTAGCCCCGGGCGGCGAGTTGGTTCAAAAGCAGCCATGTCGAAAACTTGGCACGCAAACCCCTGTAATTATTCACGGCGGCGGCGCGCCTGGGTCCCCGCCTTTTTGGGGGGGAGATGTGGCTTTGGCAAATTGTCTTGTGTCGATTCTGAAACTTGGAGACGAATGCAGGCACGGCGACGGCGATTGCGGTACAGCGAGAAGGAGAGGTTTGGGGAACAAATGCTAGCCAGTCCTGATTAAGCGGACAAAGAGATGGAGCAGATTACCCCATTGGGCCAAGAACGAGGCTGACAGGACTAGGCAACGTCGACTTGACTCCTCCGGTAATGAAACTCGCATAGTTGATCAGCAACGGGGAGGTCGGGTTGCATCCCCCAGGCGAAGGAAGACAAGATTCTGAAGCTAAAACGCTCGACACGCGTTCGCAATGCTACGTGAGATAACGTAAGTCGGCCCTTACTTAGTTGACTGGGCATGCGTCCCGTATTCCCGCGGGCGCGAGCAAAGCTAGCTTACGGCTTGATTCCCTTCGGGGGACGAGGCGCCGTCACAGCAACGTCGCAAAGGCGTGCCAGCAATGGCACCATTCCCGCTGCAGCCACGGAGGGATATGCGGGGGGCGTGCGTCTAAGTATGTATGTAGCCATATGCGCGTGTGTGTATATGTGTGTGTGTGTATTGTATGTGTGGATGGATGCAGCAATGTGTGTAACGGAGCCGGCCAAGAGAGAAATGAAATGATGGCACGGAAGCGAGTACGAGCGGCGTGTAAGCGTTGCAACGGCCAAGGCGAGAGAGATAATACGAAATCAATCAAAAAGAGATGAAAGTTGAGACGAAAAAAACGGGCGTCTCCCGGCGCGCCCCTCATTGGCAAAATGGGCGTTTCGCCTATACCATTGGCCAAGTGAGGGGCATTGCCTACACAGACGCGTATCTCGATATGCCGAGCTGCGGACGGAGCACATACGAACAGACAAGACACTAAGAGAGCTAACATAGGGCCGGGCGTGGCAGTGATGATGCATGGTCCACAAGGCCATGGAACAAGCACGGGTGCATTCTCGAACAGACGATGCGGTACGTGCGCACGATGTCAGTGGTTAATTAGCCCTTTTTCGAGCGACGTACAAGGTCGCACCGATAAAGGCGCGTGGGGGGAGGGGAGAATGAAGAAATGTCTGTGTGGTGGTTTAGCGGAGTGTGGGTTTAGTGCGTAGCACGCAAAGAAGAATGGGCTTGTGCGACGGGTTCATGTGACGTCTGGGCGGTTTAGCATAGAGGGCTCAGGCTCGAAAAGAAGAAAAAAAGGAGGGGAAGACGGAGGAAGCGAAGGAGGGGTAGAAGTTGAGCTCGGCTGGGCTGGCGGATTGATGATGGATTGATTGATGGCCAACCGGCCGTGTGCTGGATTATGCGAAGCTGCGCTGCGATGCCCACCTTGGGCCGTCATTTGAAGCGGCCGTCTTTTGTTTGCTTTAACGCCGAGGCCGGAACTGCGTCGAAACAAAATCCTTCGGGTATGCGGGCGCGGGAACGTGCGACGTGCTTCAGGAGCGCATTGAGAGAGTGTGCATCGCGCATCGGGATGGACGGACGGCATCAACGAGGAACTAGTCTGCGCCGTCGATAGCGCAGGAAGCGCCGCCGCGATGAGTCGCGAGATGCATCATGAGTTTGACCAAGGATTCGACTTGCGAGCCAGCCAGCCTGCAACTCATGCATTGCATGGAGGAAGAAGAAAGAAGAAAAGGGGATAATACAAGCTGCTGCTGGCTATACTGAAGCAAGAAAGGCCAACCAAAAGCAGCGTATTGCAATAAAACATGACGAGTCATTGCGTTTTGTTGCGTTGCGTTGCGTTGCGCCGCGCTCTTCTCTTCTATCAATAGCAACCGAGCCGAACCAAACCACTCCCCACGTTGCACAGCATTCCCGCACATCTCGGGCGACACAAGATGATGACCTTGTCATCCACTGCCAAGTAGAAATGCCCGGTTCAACCTGCATCCCTGGGAGGCCTGTCGATCCGTCAGACCGGACAAAACAAGAAGAAAAAGAAGAAGAAGAGGCTGTTGCTGCACAAGGGCAAAGCCGGCATTGCGCATCTTCGCCTCGCCTCGCCCGCGCCTCACCATCACAACCACCCCTCCCCCTCACTCCCCCCCTTGGAACTAGGAAATGATATGTGATGCAACACTTTGTAACACCACACAATACACACACCACGCACACCACAACACACACATACACACTCCACGCACAAGCACACAGGCACATGCAGCCACACGTCCATGTGCATCCGCAACACCTCCCCCCTCCCTGGCCTTTTCTTCTGTCTGGGCTGGCCCTTACCCTGTACCACCTGCGATGCATCCCCTGACCAAGCAAAGTCAAGAAGAAGGAAAAACAAAGTGGCGGCGGCCTTTTGTTTCCGGGTACCTGGGATCGTTGTTTCTTCCCCTCCCTCCTCCTTCTGCCCCAAGACTCACATGAATCCCCAATCTGACGTGCAGAGCACGACAAGATCGGGGGGAGGGGGGCAAGAGCAAGGGCAAGGGATGCAAAGGAGAAGAAGAAAGAAGGAAAGAAAGAAAGAAAGAAAGAAAAAGAAAACAAAAACCAATAATTGGTGTAAAAGAAAAAAAAGAGAAACAATGCAAAGCCCCTCTACACCCCTCTAAAAATGGATCATAAGGGGAACAAAAAAAAAAAAAAGGAAAAAAACAGAAACAAGTGCTACATGATGAGTTCATTGTAATGATGCGCACATGCATTGCGGTGGAGATTGGCCTCCAACCACCAAAAAAAAAAGGAAATAAGAAGAAAGAAAAAAACAAGGTGGGTGACGTCGAATCGACGTGTGTGACCATGTACGTATCGACAGCAAACGGCAACAACATGTCCTCCCGCCTTGACCGATCATCACCATGACGTGGCTATGCCTATACGAATCCTCCTATATGGATCCTCGCGCCTGTTCGGGAGTCTTCCTCTGCTTTCCAAGGAACTCCTTCTTGGCGTGTCCAACAAGCTACTGCTGCGTGTCATACCAATAAAACGGATAATGGAAGACGGAATCTACTCGGGAACAACAAACCCGATTGGAACATGCACAATGGCTCTTTGCTGGCAAGCAACTTTGATATTCCTCGCTCTCAACACCCGTTTTATTTTGTCATCTGTTTTCTGTATATCCAAAATGCCTCGCCTGTTCGTCTTACACATGTCATGTAACCCAAGTTACAACATGACTAAATAAATAAAAAAATAAGTAAAATATTAATAGCAAAACGATATCTTTTATTATATAAAACAAATATAAATAAAATATATAATATAATAAACAA
>NAJI01000308.1:0-56157 GCA_002179835.1 Calonectria leucothoes
GATTGAGAGCCGATTCCAACAGTGGCCTTAGAAAAGAAATTAATTGGGGCTGCGTATGGATTTTTATGGGCACGTAGGGTTATCTAGAGACTATCTATTGACATGATTGGTATAAAAAATTGCCTCATCCCAATTAAGGATCACGGCATACAAGTCAATTGTCTATATTGCTGCTCACTTTTCCTAATCATACGTGTGAGCACGTAGCCCACTAATATATATTTGACCGCATTTGCGAATACTTAGCACTCTAAACGGGGGCCGCATATGCCTTCAAATACGAATTAAGACTTGAGATCAAGGTTGAAAGCGCAAGTTCGTCAGTTTTCAACGCATTTTAAAACTAGTTATTATCAGGATGGAGCAAGACAAAGCGCCAGTTGTTCATGCAACCACTACAAATGGTCCTGGCCTTGATACACAACCAACCTCACGACTGAAAATATGGTATCGAAGTCCGCTATTCAATGTTATTGTTGTGGGACTCATTTCATTCACTCAACCTGGAATATGGAATGCTCTGAACAGTATGACTATTCCAACAATCCTCAGAGTTTATTTTCACAGGATCTTATGCTAACATGCAGGCATTAGATACAGGAGCTGGCGGTCAACAGGAACCGTATCTAGTTAACGGTGCAAATTCACTGACCTTCGGGTGAGCCAATATTCAGTCTCTGGGGGAGTGAAAGCGCTAAAATCAACAGGATCATGGTGTTTGGTTGTCTCTTTTTTGCGATCATGGCGAATAAGTTTGGTCTCAAGCCAACGCTGATAATTGGAACATTGGGTTATGCACCTTATTCAGCATCCCTGTATACTAACAATCGTTACGGAGTTGAGTGGTTTGTGCTCCTTGGTGGCGCGACATGCGGAATCGCTGCCTCAGCTCTGTGGGCTTCTGAGGGCGCTATTGCGTTAGGTTACGCCGACGTCAAGGACCGTGGGAAATTCAGTAAGTGGCTTCTAAGGGAATTTGTGGAATGAATCACGCTCACAGACATTCCATAGCCGGCATCTGGCTGGGTCTTCGAGAATTGGGCCAACTGATTGGCTCTTCAATCCAATTGTCACTCAATGTTAAAGATGGCGACCGAGGCAAAGTCTCATATACCACCTACCTTGTGCTCATCGGGCTACAGTGCCTGGGCCTTCCATTAGCTTTGATGATTTCAAGCCCAGGAAAGATCATTAAACCAAATGGCCGATCGCTCTCAGATCCAACCAAAAACAAAGCGCTATTGGGAGAAGTACGCCGACTCTGGGAGTTGCTGAAGAAGAAGCAAATGTACCTGTTAATTCCCGTGTTGATAGGGTTCAATTGGAATGGGACATACTTGGGAATCTACCAGACCAACTAGTAAGACACGATGTAAATTGCATTGAATTGTTCATACTAATGAGAGTTCACTAGTTTTTCTGTCAGATCAAGAACACTGGCATCTCTGACCTCTGGCATCGTTGCGTCTATTGCTAACATCTTTTGGGGATGGTTTTATGATCTTAGAGTGTTCAACCGTCCAACTCTGGCGAAGATCACGTGGGCATTCTTTTCGGTCTGTATGCTAAGCATCCTCAGCTGGCAGATTGCAAATGAACATTTATATGCAAATGCATCACCGGCAGTCACTCTGGATTGGGATAAGCCTGGATTCGGCCGCGGATTCGCCAGTGTGGTATTGATCCGGTATGAACTGTTTTTCTTATGATTCTTATCCCTAATCAGCTTGAAAAGACTAATTCTAAAGTAAAAAAAAAAGGTTTTTCAATGAGTCACATTACATGTTTGTTTATTGGATGATTGGCGCATTTTTTGATGATTTGGAAACCTTGACTCTCGCTGTTGGGGTTGTCCGATCTTTCGAATCTGTTGGTTCTTGTCTCTCATACGGTGTAGGGGCGGCGAAGGTTAAAGGGATGGTAAATCTGATCCTCGCATTTGTCATGTTTTGTATTACTATTCCGGCGACTACTATGGCTGTGTTATTGGTTCCTGAAATGCCAGCCAGTGACGTGAAAACAAGCGAACACGATTCGCACTAGTACTGGGCTTGTTTTTGTTGAGCCATCTAGCTATAGCACTGTTGATTCATGGGATTCGGTCAAATACCTCGGCAACATCATCACATTATGCTCAATCCTCGCTGTTTGGATGCGATGAATTCCAGTGAACAGTGTTCCGAAACAAATCATTGGTATAGCGTGTTTATATCCTGGATGTTGTTATTGAACTTCGGCCTGAGCGATGTGATTTGCAGTATCACCGTATAATTAACTGTTAAGGAGTAGGTGCTGTAGAAAAACGCAATATGACTATACAAGAAAGATCTTGGTACATCTGTTTCAAAGGACTTCTCAATTCACCCATCGTATCAGTCGTTATCGCTAATTCAGAGAACCTAGAAACAGTTTGACGGCTCATACAATTATAGATAGTACAATGGAAACCGACATAGCTACAGTGTAAAGGACGAATAGTTTTAAATCCGCTACTATGCAAGTGTTGGACAACGTTTGTCTCATTGGCCGCGACCACGACTTCTACCGTCACCACTGTTCAACACCTCTTCCTCGATCTATCAAACCACTAAGCTAGTGCAGCTGGGAGTGAAAAAAAACGATTTGATCGGAGAATTCGATCGGTCAAGTCTTCAAATGCATGGGACCGGACGGAGGAAATGTCCTTTTTGACCATGGCATTCAGGAATGCGGCCATCACATCACACTGTGCGGCTTGAGAATGGCGACCATGGTGCAGAATGATATGATTGAGGGGATGCACGCGAAAGCAGCAAAAAGTTCTCCAACATAATAATCTTTTTCTCCCAGGTCTGCTGTTACTACTTAGCGTGCTCAACCAACTCACATCGCAAACCCATCATTCTTGGAGTATATTCACATCTGCCTGAGCCTCAACCAAAACCTATGACCTTTTATCAATCAAGCTTCGAAATTGTTTTCCCTCACAAAGCTTCCACGTAGTGGCACTCAGATGTCTCTGGAGCTTGGAACGGTATCATTTTCTCCGCAAACTGATATCACTGTAAACGTGACAAGTGCAAAATTTAAGGGCAAAATTTATGGGCTCTTCTCCACTCAGTTCGTCTTGTTCGCGCTAGCATATTAGAAGGTTTGACTGTTTTCGGCTGATGCACGGCCTTGGCAGTCTGTCATTTTGCCGTGGCAGGCTTCGAAGCTTGCTCAACGCAATTATCTTTGTGTATACCCTATTCCAATATCGCGTTCGTTGCTATGCGCCAAGAGGAGAACTGCTTGTTCGTCAGCTTTATTGGATATTTTGAATAAGAGCATCCCGTTCATCGTTTGTCGGGAAGATGATCTGGGGATCCGGTGTCTCAATTGATGGGATTGCGGGAGCCTCGCTTAGTCGATCCATTCTAGGTACGGAAAACAATCAAAATTGGGTAAATGTCGCTTCAAAAATCGGTTCGCATCGTGAGGAAATTCAGTGGATCGGGGATATGGAGACTGGCTCGACTCGTTCGGCTTGTTCGATGGACATGGTGGATGTTTCTTTGGTTCTTCACCAGGTTCTGTCAACAGTTGCCTCTCTCCATATTCTGCCTTCAATAGGTCATTACCGTCCACATAGACTTCCGGCATTCTCTCGAAGTGTTGGTTCTGCTCCAAAGTTTCATCATCAGAGTCGGTATCGTGAACATATATTGGTGGTGGGGTTTGAATGGGGCTAAGCAAGCCTCTTCCGATAGGCTGTGCACTGCTGTTTTTCTTCTGGATTGATTGAGCTTGCCGATTTTCAGCAGTCTCTTCTTCTGGAGGAAATGGTTGTGTGTTATCGGTCCTCATGAAGATCATTATTCCTCCTTCCAGAATTTCAGGGTTGATCAATTTTGCCTCAGATGCGATCTGCGAAACCTTTGGATTTGCAGGTTTGTCTTCGTGGATCCCGTGGAATCTAACATCTCTCGCACAAAGGGTTTTCTGTTTTTCTGGGACCCAAACCTGATTGGCATGACCTTTCATACAGACCATTTTTCCTTTCCACGCTGTCGGCGCCATCTTGCAGGCATCTTCGTCGGTCAGTCTGGTGATTCGCGTGGTGTCGTGTGCCGCAGTCTGATTCATTGCCATATTAAGACTCGTCTGATTTTCTCCGTTGGCTTGTCGTGACAAGAAGTCAATCAAATCAGTCTTTGTAACTTTGTTCCCCTTCTGCATATCGTGAAACCAGTTGTTGTGCCAGAGTGGGTTTGTTCTCTTGATCCCGTTCATTGCAATAATGACAAACATCTCTTCAGGCATCGTCGGGAGTCGGGTTGTAATATGATTCCAGCAATAGTTTAGTTTGTTGAGGTATGCCTTGAGTGTTGGGAAATATTTTCTATCTAATTTGACGAATGTAATCACCAGGTCATAGAGTCTGTCTTCCGGTATATTTGTGACGCTTTGTTTCACCTTTTCGTAAGTCTCGCGAGCTGTTGCGGTTGTTGGACACCACCCATCTCTTCCGATTTCTTGCAAAATTTCATCCGAGATGCTATTCAGCAAGAACGCTGTGGCCTTCATATTCAAGTTGGCCCATCGCTGTCTTTCGTCTTGTGCTGCATTTGCTGGCGGTGTCGTGTCTTCTGTGTAGTGACTGGCGAAACCCATCACTCGGGCGTTCATCACAAACTTAATCCTCCACTGTTCCTAGTGGTCGCCGTTTTTCAGCTTGTTGATCCGTGGCATAAATGAGGCTGTAAAGCCATCATTCCCAGGTGGGAAGTTCGCCTCCAGCGACATCCTGGTCGTACGGCGTTGTCGATCTCTCTTTTGGTCGCTCTGTTCTGTCGTCCGGTTCCTTGTTTCTGCTTAGTGTTTTCGAACACCCCGCTTTCTGGCTGAGATTGGCTGTCACACTCTCTGATAGACACAGCTGCCTAGCTTGAACACAACAGTCGTCAAAGGATGAGGCCAATCGGGCCCGAGCCCGATTTCACATACAAATACCGTCAACTTCGGTGCAGGCTCAATCTAGCCGTCACCGCCCTCAACACCGACTGCAGCCACAGGCATCTCGACAGCTGTTGCCGACACCGGGCCCGTCAGGGCACGGAACCAAGGGCAACAGCCCGGTCATCGTGACGGGCTCAACTGACCTCCTTGACGCCGGACCGATGACCGGGCTAGCAAGCTTCACAATTGACGTAACGGCTAGATAACAACGGCCGCCGCCGGCCCTAAAACACCATACTAAACAACACAAGATGCTGTTTTATCTATCTGTTGACCACCGAGCCCGGCAGGCCCGGCCAATTGAACATCAATGCCAAGTCGTGATAGTCATGATAAGCCGAACCTTATTATGAGGCCGCCGCCGGCGGCCTCAATCAACTAGCCGTAACAGCAGCTATAAGAGACCTAGATAGACCTTCCTTTGAATAAACAAGAGCTTCTGCATGCACCTGGATTCATAGCTAGTGATATTGGCCGATTTGTGGGTGATCCTCGCCCAAGACGGGAATATGTAGGTCGTGTCAGGGTTCAGGGCTCCGTCGATTTTTGGAGCTTGGAAGAGTCGAATAACGGTTCGGATCTCTTCTTGGGTGTTATTCGTAGGAAATCGCAATTTTTTGGTAGTCGCAGTGTCATCAGACCGTCAAGACTTTAGTGCCATGAAGCTTTTTGGTTAAAAATGTCTATGCACAGCTGGCGCGAGGGCTCATAACCTCAAAGGGGTGAGAGGACCCATCTTAGGCAGCCCCCAGCATGGAAAAAGAATCACATTATGTATAGGCACTGTTTCAAATAAGAAAGGTATAAAACTATGTAGAAGAGGAAAGTCTAATCTATAACAATCGGAAATATAAATAGATCAATATTGAAAGAGGCCAAAAGTATTTCAGCCACTGTTCTGATCTTTTTTGTTTTAGAAAAAGGCGGTCCTGGTCGACTTGAGACCAGTACGCTTGAAACCGGACAGAGCACCAGCACCCTTGCTTGCCTGTTTTCCGAGGAACCCAATACTCTTCAGATATTCAACACTTCGCTGGAGGCGGAGTAGGGTGTCTTTTTGAGGGAATAGAGGCTTGCCATCGGTATATCGCTGGGCTCCCAGAGCTCCGCCCTTCATTTGAAGGAAGTCGAATACAGGGAACAAAGGATGGCTGGGACCCTCGCGATCCATGTCCTCCTCCAGACGCTTGAGCCACAACTTGGTAGACATAGGTCGAAGACGGAAGCCGCACTGGTTCTTCATCATCTGCCAGAAGTCTTTGACCGGAACACCATCGACAAAGCGGAGCATCTTGGTCTCCCTTGCGGTCACCTCAAGGCAGGTATCGACAGTAGCACTTGCGATTTGATCACTGCCGGCGACAATGAGCCAGTTATTGGGGTCCTCGCCCTCCTCGGCATTGTAGCCGTTGATGCGAACGGCTGAGGCAACTACACGCCAAAGGAAGTCATCCAAGTTGGACACACCGTGGACGGCATCACCGACGATGAGACCGGGTCCAACAATTGTAGGGATAGGCATCTGGGGGCGTGTGCGACGGGATCGCTCACCCTGTCGTCGGATGAGCATTTCAGACACGAACTTGGACTGGGAGTAACCGTCTGCTTCCTTGAGGATTTCGAGCGTCTCGTCATCAGTTTCATTGGCCCCCCTCATGTATCCGCCAGTGACGAACATGAACTTGACAGGGCGAGGGGCTGTAGCCCAAGCAGACAAAAGATCAACGGTACTGTTGACATTTGCGTCGCGGCTTTCGTTGTAACTGATGTGCCAATGCACCAAAGCGCCGTTGTGAATAATGGCATCGATTCCATCCTTGTCACCTGAGCCGATGCGCTTCCAGTTGTTTTCACCGAGTCCCAAACGAGGCTGAGCGAGGTCTCCGTTCCAGGCTTCCAGGCGGTGGTCGAATCGCGGTCGCCACCACTGACCCTTCTCCGCAGACTCAATGACTCTTTGCTTGGCGTGGCTGTCGCTCTCTGCACGGACAAGGCAAACAACTCTGGTAACTTGAGATCTCTGTAGCAACTCCTTGAGAATCTGGCTGCCGAGGAATCCAGTGGCACCGGTTAGGAGAACCGAAGTAGGGGAACGGCGCTGCAAAGAGTTCTTCATGTCGGGCAGAGAGAGTTTGGTAAGCTGGGCTTCATACTTCTGGATTTCAGATCTGAGATCAAGGCCAGTGGTGGCGGGCTCTTTGCCCTTAGCCTCATCCTCATCTTCAGTGACATCAGCAGTTTCGCCAACAAGAGCAGCCAAAGTCCTGATGCTAGTCTCAGAAGAGAGATAAACAGACAGAGGAATGGTAACATCGAATGTCTTTCGGATCCAGTTGGACAAAGAGATGGCGGAGATGGAATCAAGACCATACTGAACAGGGATGATGTTCTTGCCGAGGAGGTCTTCTTCTTGGCTGCCAGCTTCAGTCGCCTTGAGAATGCTGCTTGCCTTTTCGCTGATTTGCATGGCGATGCGCTCGCTGGCACCGAGTCTAGCTGCAACAGCGTCGGATCCGCCAAGTGCCCTAAATACCTCATTGTCCATGCCCTCGACCCAAGCCTTGACAGCGGGACGATGGAGTTTACCAGAAAGCATTGCAGGCATGGCCTGAACGACAATCCAAGTGGAAGGAATCATGTACTTGGGGAGAGACTTGGATATCGTGTCGCGGAACTGGATAACAGCTTCACCAGCCTTGGATCTCAAATTCTGGCTAAGGAGCTCGAGTTTAGTGTCGGGGGTAGATGTAATAGAAGCAGAGTAGTCCTTGAGGGAAAGAATGGCGACCAAGCGGTTGTTGAGAGGGCCCTTCTTAGGAGCCATAACCATTGAGTGATGGATATCGTTGATACGGGAAAGCTGGTATTCGATTTCACCCAATTCCATACGTTGACCGTGAATCTTGACTTG
The DNA here is from genome assembly GCA_002179835.1 of Calonectria leucothoes. Lineage (NCBI taxonomy): Eukaryota > Fungi > Ascomycota > Sordariomycetes > Hypocreales > Nectriaceae > Calonectria > Calonectria leucothoes. The sequence continues at coordinate 7,892 of NAJI01000308.1, forward strand.
AGTATCCTTGCGGCCAACGATGGCGACGGTACCGTCTGAGTTCAGACGGACCAAATCACCAGTTCTGTAGAATCGAGTTTTTGCATTGCGGCCCATGCGAGGAGCCCAAGTAAGACCGCTGACAAAAGCAGCATCAGTCTTTTCAGGCTCATTGAGATAGCAGCGAGCCAGGGTGGGACCTTCGATCAAGAGCTCACCAATGCATCCAATGGGCACCAAGCGGTTGGGATCCTCAGCATCAGCAACCCAAAGGGCACATCCGCAAGGAGTACCAATGTTTGAGGGCTCAGAAGTGGGTGTAAGGCCTTGTTTGACAGAGGAGACGACACTGCATTCACTAGGTCCGTACACGTTGAGGAGGTTGACCCGAGGAGCCCACAGCTCCATGTCACGCTGAGTCAAAGGTTCACCACCTAGACCCAGGGTTACAATTGAAGGAACGGCATCGGGATTGATGGTCTGGATGAAAGACGGGGTCAAGACAGCCCAGTTGATGTTCATGTCGGCAATAGCTCGTGGAAGATCACCAGTAATGTCCTGCTGGTGAGGAATGCATACACAAGCACCAGCCAGCACAGGGGTAACCATTTCAGTGATACTGGCATCAAAAGTGTATGAAGCAAATTGCAGACAGCGCGATTCGGTATTGATCAAGAATACCTTGGCTTGAGCGGCGGCACTGATGCTGTAGGAGTGGTGCTCAATGACAGCACCCTTGGGAGTACCGGTGGTACCAGAGGTAAAGATGACGTAGGCAGGGCTAGTAGCAGGAGTATCCGGAAGGGTACTTGTTGGTCGCATAGTGGAGATTGTTTGCTCGTTAACGACCACGGCGGGCTTGTTCAGGGCTTCCACAATGGGCTTCGCCGCAGTAGAGCAGACAACCATGGATGCCTTTGCACCAGCGATCAAGGTGCGAAGACGTTCCTTGGGTGCCTCTGGATCCATGAGCATAAACGCAGCACCCGCCTTGAGAATAGCCAACCAGGCGACCATGATCCATGCACTCTTCTCAAATAAGACGGCAACAAATGTCTCGGGCTTGACACCGAGCTTAATCAAATGGCAGGCAAGGCGAGTAGAGGCACGATCCAATTCGGCAAATGTAAAGGTCTTGTCCCATCCGCAAACGGCTGGAGCATCAGGCTGGCGACGTGCGACGTCGTGGAAGACATCATGGACACGGATAGTCGTGTCTTCGGGCATGTCCTTGTTCCACTCGAGCAGCTGAGTCGCATGCTCTTCGGGCAGGAGGTCAACGGTGTCAATAGGCTTATCAACATAATGCTCAATGGCCTTGAGTGCTTGAACGAAAGAAGCAAAGAGATTGTTTGTTTGACCCTCAGAAACAGAAGTATTCCAGTAAACTAGGTTTACATCGATGGTGTCATCTGTTTCGATAACGTTGAGGGTAAGATCGTACTCGGAAGGATCATTGCCACGGATGGAAGTGAAGGATAGAGAAGACTCCTGAGCGGCTACGGCTGCAGACATCTTCTGGAATGACATTGCAGTATTGAAAAGCTGCTCATTGCCAAGATGAAGAGCGTGCTTGATGTCTGCAAGGGAGGCAAATTGGTGTGGCAGGCTGTCAAGGTAAGTGCTGAACAGACCCTGAAGCATCGAAGCGAGAGTCTTGTCTTCATCAAACGAGAGACGAGAGACGAGAATGTTAATGAAAGGACCAACGGCATCTTGGATGCCGTCAATCTCAACATCTCGGCCTGATGTAATATAGCCGAAGTTGACCTCTCGCTCACCAGTGTAAGATCGAAGAACCAGACCCCATGCAAGCTGGATGACGTTGGCCAAAGAGACTCCAAGTCTCTTGGCGACGGTTCGAAGGCCAGCTGGCGCCGGAATGCTCGTGTCAAGCTTCATCAATTCCTTCTCACCGACACTGCCTACGTCAGTGAGCTTGGGAAGTTTACAGGTGGTCACACCCTTAAGAAGGTTGGACCAGAAGCGAATAGATGCTTGAGGGGTAGTCTTTTGAATATGGGCGATGTAGGCAGAATAGGCGGGGCCAGACTCCTCGGGAAGTGTGCCAGCATAAGCACGCTTCCAGTCCCGAAGAATGACTGCCACGGAAGCTGCGTCAATGAGGGCGTGGTTGACCTGGAAGTGAGCGAACACCCTGCCGCCACCCGGCTGGGAGCACAAGGCGAGGCGGTGGTTGGGGGAGTTGGCAGGATAAGGACCACGGGCTGCCTCCCACAACTGTTGGATGGCGTGTTCCTCATCTTCCTCGTCACCGTCGTAGGTAAAGTGGCTAATGGCAGGGTGGTAAGATTTCAAGACCACCTGATCAAGGAGACTGTCTTCGCGCACACTGCGGTAGAAGACAGTTCGAAGCATGGCGTGGCGCTGGACGACACGATCCCAGGCTTGATGAAGGCGTAGAACATCGACAGTCTGATCAGGACTGGTAATATCCCAGATAGCATGTACATCATAGAATCCAGAGTCCTTAGACTGGCTGAGAAGGATACCGCGCTGCATGGGAGACAAGGGGTAAACATCTTCGACGGCTCGGACACCCTTGCGAGATAGTTTGGCGAGATCTCCATTGAGTTGACCAAGCTCGGCGTGCGAAAGTGGCAGCAAGGCAACATCACTGCGGGTCAGCTGAGTAGTAGCCTTTTGGAGATCAGTCGCGACATCAGTGAGTGTCTGCTCATACAAGGCCAGCCATCTTGTAAGCTTAGAGCGGTGCTTGATACCCTCGTTAAAGGTCCACGAGAGGGTAAGCTGGTCCTTTTCAATCACTCCAGCAAGATCAATCAGAGCCAAACGGTCAGCGTCAAGGTTAACATCCATGGGACCCAGAGTTGAGGGAAGAGGCTCAAAGAGACCCTCAGCCTTCTCAAACTGCTGGAATCTACCAAAGTAATTGAAGAGGATTTCAAGCGGGAACATCTGAGACTTTTGAGCCTCAGTCTCTTTGGAAAGCATCTGGGCAGTGAAATATGGTACTCCAGAGCCTGCGATAGCGCGTCGCATATCCTTTGTGCGGACGAGGGAGTCGAGGAAGGTTCCATTGTTCTCCTGGAGCACGAATGGAGCAATGGCGGTAAACCAACCGACTGTTTCGTGAACAGAAACGTTGGCATCTCGGCCTAGTGGGTGTTCTCTGCCATGCGTTTCGGTGCTAATGACAGGAGCATGGCGGTCAGGGAACACAGAGTTGAAGGTATGGGCAGCAATTGCGAGGAGGACATCGAATACTTCGGCGTTCAATACCCTGTTGGCCTCACGGATGAGTACACTAGTAGTTTCGGTACTCAGTGTAAAGCTACCCTGGACCAGGTTGTTGAAGTCATTGCGGAACTCGTTGATCCCCCAGAAATTGAGATCTACGGCTGGCACATCAAAAGGGAGGGCAAGAGCAGATTCAGCGTGAGAGCCGACGTAGCTATGAAGGCTGTTTGTCCACTGTTGGAAGGAAGCTGAGAAAGAATCCTTGGGCAGCTCCTCACCATCGATAAGTTGCTCAAGCTCCCGGAGTAGAGTTCGCCAAGACACGAGATCAATTACCAAGTGGTGGGCGACAAGGAAAAGGGCTGAAGTGGACGCGATATCGACTTGTCGGACAGCAATCATAGGTCCGCGAGTGATGTCCAGAGACTCTTCTGCCACAGCCAACTTGGGGCGTGCATCATCCCAAGACTCGGCCTTGAAGCTGTCAAACGTAAAGCTTTCTTGGACCTGGGAGCTAATCTTCTGGCTCCATTGGCCAGTCTTTGCATCTTTCACAAATCGGGCACGAAGCATTGAGTGACGAGAGACAAGCTTTTCAATACCCTCCGCGATGGCGGAACTGGATACCTTTTGTCGGAATTTGACGAGCATGCTCTGGTTGTAGTGATTCTCGCCATTGGGGCATTGCAAGAAATGAATATTTTGCACAGGTGACAAGGGGAAGAGAACATTCTCCTTCTCCACTTTGTCCTGCGTCGAGGCAGCGAATCCTAACCTCTTAGCCTTGGTACTCATGACACGAATGCTGGGAGATTTTAGAATGTCTTGCACGGGTAGTGAGAAGCCATTGCGGCGGCAGAGCGCCATGACTTGCATGGCGGTGATTGAATCACCACCCAGGCTGATGAATGAGCGGTTCATGGCAACCTGCTGTAGGGGCAGATTGATGGTCTCGCTGATTGCTGCCTGGATGACCTTCTCAGCTTCATCGGTAGGTTCCATAGCGGCATCAGTTGCTTCAAGGTTCATTACAAGGCTATAGGCCTCGTCACTAAGGGCGTGGACCCAGGCCTTGACCTGGCGAGAATCAATCTTGCAAGATGTGTTGGTGGGAAGAGAGTTGACAACAATCATGGCATGAGGGTGCATATAGGAAGGAATCTTCTCAGCAATGAAGTTCTGGATCTGGGCCAATTTCTCCTGTGCCTTACCGCGCTCTTCTTTTCTATCGAGAAGCTTGAGGTGGCCATCTTGATGATCACCAAGGTCTCGGAAAGCAATGGTGACGACAATCTTGCCGGTAAATCGTCCCTCAGAACCAAGCATGACATGATGGGTCTGAATATCATCGTGCGAGCTGGCGATCTGGTAGTCGATCTCAGCCAGCTCAATACGCTGACCACGAACCTTGACCTGGGTATCCTTACGTCTGATGAAGCTGATGGTGTGGTTCGCGTTGTAGCGAACTAAATCACCAGTCTTGTATACTGATTCGTTGCGAATTTCCTCAGGCAGCCAGGCAAGACCGGTCAAAAAGGTGCTCTTAGTCTTCTCGGGATCATTGAGGTATCCTCGAGATTGGATGGGACCCTGAACCAAGAGCTCGCCAACAGCACCGATGGGCATGAGAATGGAAGGGTCCTGAGGGTCTACGACCCACACGGTGCAACCCATAGCGCTACCGAGAATCTCTGGGGCGGTAGGGCGTCCAGTTCGGTCTTCCGAAAGACAGAAGACACAGCATTCAGTGGGTCCATAAGCCTGAATGACACGGCAAGAACCATTGTTCCACTTGTTGACAACAGAGTGCGAGATAGCGTCACCACCAATAGAAAGTGTGCGGAGAGTGGGGACTTCGGAAGGATCCAGTGTACTAGCCACAGCAGGTGTAAGGAAACTCCAGTTAACCTTCATGCGGTTGAAGGCATCGGCAAGATCATTCATGCGTTCAGCCTCGGATAGAATGCATACGCATCCACCGTATATAAGAGTGGTAATGATTTCGACAATACAGGCATCAAAACTGTATGAAGAGAATTGAGCAGCACGAGTGAATTTGTTGAAACCCATTCGCATACCGTGAGCGGTGGTACTTGTGCAAACGGCACGGTGATGCAGCATTGCACCCTTGGGCAAACCAGTAGATCCAGATGTGAACAGAATGTAGGCTAGGTTGTCTGGAATAGCTGTGAATGGCACAAAGCGAGCGTTGGGAAGGTGGTCGCAGAAGTCTGCATTGAGAGGAATAACCTTAGAGATAAGGGGCTCGAGAAGGTGGGCAGTCTCCGGAGAAGCGAGAGCAATGGTCTGGGTAGGAAGTTGCTGCACGATCATGCGAATACGCTCGGGCGGGTGGGCAGGATCAAGCGGCACGAAAGCACCACCAGCCCGCATTGTGGCCAACATGGCGATGGGAGCCCAGAGACTTTTGCGGAAACAGAAAGGAACAGTCACCTCTGGCCCAACACCGATAGAACGAAGGTAAGATGCAAGTCGGGTGACAATGCGGTCCAGTTCTCCGAATGTCAGTTCGCCATCCCAAGAAACAATGGCAGGAGAGTCAGGTGCCTCCCTAAAGTGTGCGTTGATGAGTTGGGGAATGGTAGACTCGATGGGGTCCTGGTAATTTCGGTTCCAACCAAGGATACGATCGTGAGAGTCTTCACTGAGCAGGTTGACGACTGGCAAAGTGCGGGTGGGGTCTTGAACAATGAAGTCGAGAGCTCGGATGGTAGCATCGATGACTTCGGCAGCATGCTCATCGGAAAGCACATCAGTCCAGTGGGCGAGGTGAAGCTCGATAGTCTTGTCACCGTCAAGGATGTTAAGTGTCATGTTGTACTGAGACAGGAATTAGTAAATTGTTAATCAAATCCAATCAAATGTCATTCGTCTTACCTCGCTGGGGTCGTGGCCGTCAACACTCTCGAAGCGAATTTGGCTCGGGTCCTCCTGGTCCATCTCTGAAACCTTTTGCAATGACATGGCAGTATTGAAAAGGGCCTTGTTTCCAAAGCCCAGGGCATGCTGGATATCGCCCAACGAGCAGTGTTGGTGGGGAAGGCTGTCGATGTAGCTACGTCGCATGTCCTTGACCATGTCAACGGCAGATTTAGCCTCCTCGCCAATACCAAACTCAGCCTGGGAGATGAGCATGTTAATGAATGGACCCACTGCTTTCTCGATGCCGTCGACAGGAACATCACGGCCTGAGTTTAGGTAACCAAAGCAGACATGATTCATTCCAGTAAAGGCGCGGAGAACAAGGGACCAAGCCACCTGGAGAATGTTGGTGACCGAAAAGTCATGGGCTCGGCAAAGCTTGCGCATGCGCTCAACATTGGGCACAATGCGAGCAACCTTGTTGAGCTTGCGTGGGGTGCCATGAGACGACAGAGGTGGGAAGTGGCAAGCCTGTGTATCAGCAAGGGCATCCTTCCAGTGATCAAGGGACTTGGCGAATGGCTGTTGGTAAATGTAGGAGATATATTCGCCGTAATCGGGTCCAGAGCCGCGAAGACCGTCATGGTAAGCGGCTTGAAGATCGTCCATCAAAACGCCAAAAGATGTTCCATCAATCAATGTGTGGCTGACTTCAACGCAGACATAAGCATCGCCACCGCGGGCTGTTGTAAGCATCTCCATCATAGCGGGAGGCTTGTCTGATCGGAGCTTTGATGGAGCGGACTGAAGGAAGTCAATGGGGTCGTGTCCCTCATAACCGAATGTCTTGATGATAGTGCTAGCGAATGCCTCATCACGCAGGACAACTTGAGCAAAGACACCATCAGAACGGCCGCTTTCGCAGAAGACTGTACGCAAGATAGCATGATACTTGACAAGGTTGAGCCAAGCCTTCTCAAGCTGGTCAGGCTGGAATGCCTTCCCGCTTGGAGGAGTAATTTTCCACACACCCTTAACCAAGTAGGAGGTGTTATCCTTGGACTGACTGACAAGCATACCCTGCTGAATTGGAGAGGCAGGGAAGACAGTCTCGATGACACTTGGGCCCCAGGCCCCCAATTTGGACTCGACAGTGTCGGCAAAACCGTTCAGAGCATCATCGTCGAGACCAAGGAGTGGGAAGTCTCCACTAGTGAAGGAGCTGGGCATCTCGGGTAGATCGGATGACAGACGCTGGAGAGCCGCCTGGAACTTCTCCAACCAGGAATGGATGCGATCACGGTGTTGCATCTTTTTATTGTATGTAAAAGACACAACCAACTCAGCACCTTGAACAGCAGTCATGATATCCAAAAGGGCTAGTCTGGGAGTTGTAGGAGGTGCGTCTTCGGTCTCGACAGCGCCCTCTGCCAGCTCCTCAATGATCTTGTCAGATTGCTGCAGCTGCTGGAACTGACCGAGATAGTTGAAAAGAACCTCCATGTTGGTGTGATCCTTGAATGCGGTACGACCCTCCTCAGTGAGGTATCGGGTCACAAAGTATGGAAGTCCCTTCTCAGGAATGCTTCGCCTCATGTCCTTGACTTGGCGGACAGCCCGGATGAGATCAAATTCGGTGCCAGCCTTCTTCTGAAGGACAAGGGGGAAGATTGTTGTGAACCAACCAACTGAGCGAGACAAGTCAATGGAATCATCCCAAGCAACTCGACCATGGGATTCAGTGTAGAGCGCGGGCAATCCGCGATCAGTGAACACTTGGCCAAATGAATAGAAGAGGGCGGCAGCCATGAGATCGACAGGATCTGTGCCGAAGGCAGTGTTTGCAGAACCAAGAAGAGCCTTCGTGCTCAGGGCGTCTAAGCGCAGCTCGATTGTAGTTGTGTCACGGAAGACGTTGTTCATACCATCCATAGCCCAGAAAGCGAAGTCTGCGACCGGAACTTGGAAGGGAAGAACTTTTTCGACACTATATTTGGTGGCTTGCGAGACAAGCTCATTGCTCCAGGCAGGCACGGGGATAACCTCAGGCGACGGTTGTGTACCCGACAGGAGATTCTCAAGATCTTCAAGAATGATACGCCAAGAAACAAGATCGATCACCAAGTGATGAGCTGCAAGGAACAGCACTTGGTAGTCTGGAAGGTCAATGAGATCAACCGCAAACAAGGGACCTTGGCGAATATCCAGAGAGGCTTGGGTCTCATTCATTCTATCCTGAGCCTCGAGCAGATTGTTAAACACATGGGTTTCAAATTTGAAGCTTCCCTTGATGTCTGGGGTAACCTTCTGTGTCCACTGGCCGTTGTGGTCCGGTTGCTGGTAGAAGCGGGCGCGCAGCATCGGGTGGGCCTGGACAACAGTAGCAAGAGCCCTTTCAATATCCTTTGCGCCAAAGTTCTTCTTGAGGCGGACAGTGAACTGTTGGTTGTAGTGACTCAAGCCATGGGGCATTTGCTCAAAGAACATGCGTTGGATGGGGAGGAGAGGGAAGTCTTTGGTGTAATCAACAGTGGTGTTGAGAGCGGCACCCTCTCCAGCAGCGAGAGATTTGAATCGACATTGGCTGGCGAGGTCCGGAAGAGACTGGCATCGCAAGATGTTGTGCACAGTTACGATAACGCCACGCTCCCGGCCTCGAGAAACGACTTGCATGGCTGAGATAGAATCACCGCCAAGGCTGGTGAAGCTCTGATCGATTGGTAGCGATCCAAGAGGCAAGTTCAAAACTTGACTCCAAACATGGGCAAGCTGTTTCTCCATTGGAGAAAGCTTGGCCAAAGCGGCTGATGATCCTTCACCTGCCTCTGCAGTCTGGCCGATAATGCTGGCAAGATCATTATCAGTGAGTGCGTGTACCCAGCCAGTGACTTGGCGTCTGTCAATCTTGCCGTTCACGGTGAAGGGAATCTCCTCAACTGCAATCCAAACCTTGGGTACCATGTATCCAGGCAACTTCTCCATGAGATAGTTTCGAATCCCGGCGATCTTATCCTGACTGGCCTTGTTGTTACGAATGGGAACAATCGATCGGAATGGCTCCCGCTCCTCTTCAGAGGTGTATGAAATCACCACACTCAATCTACCCTTGCAAGCACCTTCTTTGGGAAGCAGAACGATAGCATGTTGCAGACCAGCGTTGGCACGAGTGACGTGCACCTCGACTTCGTTAAGCTCAACACGTTGTCCACGGACCTTGACTTGATTGTCACGACGTCGGACGAATGAACAACTACCATCGGGGTTGTATCGAACAATGTCACCAGATCGATACATGTGGCGATCATAGCCATCTGGGAGCCACTGAGGTCGAGGAATGAAAGCGGCCGCAGTCTTTGCCGGGTCCGCAATATATCCTCGAGCAACTAGAGGACCTTCCACAAGCAGCTCACCCATAGCACCGACAGGGAGGAGCACTTCTGGGTTCTCCATGTCGGCAACCCAAATGGCAGATCCAAAGGCTGGGCCAAAGTTGGCAGGGTCGGTAATCGGGGTAACATTAGTGTTACAGTTGGACCAGATGGTCGTCTCAGCGGGACCGTATGCAAGGATCAAGTGTACTCTCTCGGACCAACGACGAACGTTCTCGGCTGTTGGTGCTTCACCACCCAGAAGTAGAGTCTTGAGGGTGGGAACGGAATCGGGTTCGAGCATATCGGCCAAAGTGGGCGTCAAGAACATCCAGTTGACCTTGAAAGCGTTAATGGCACCCGCCAGATCCTCGACACGTTGACGATCAGATGGAACGCAAATACAACCACCGTTAACTAAGGTATAGAAGATATCACCGACTGACAAGTCGAAGGTGTAGGCGGCGAACTGGAGGACACGGCTGCTACGTCCCAGGCGAAGTCGGTTGGCGTGAACCGCCGCGGCAGTGGAGATGGACTGATGCTCAATATTGATACCCTTGGGTCGACCTGTACTACCAGAGGTGAAAATTGAATAGGCGGTGTTGTCAGGCTGTACGTCAGTCTTTGGGGCGTCCTTGCGGGGGCCAAGCTTTTTCAAAAGCTCTTCGTTGACGACTACAACATGTGGGAACAGCTCTTGAAGTCGGTCTTCGTACTTGTTGCTGGTCAAGAGGATAGAGGGGTGCCCCAGATCAGAAACAATGCCCGCAATGCGTTCAACGGGATGAGTTGGGTCAACAGCAGCAAAGGCGGCACCTGATTTGAGAATGGCCAACTGAGCCACAACAGTGTAGGCAGACTTCTCAAAACAGGTGACCACGAATGTGTCAGGCTTGATGTTTCCAAGCTCTTGGACGTGGTGAGCGAGGGCATTAGCAGCTTGGTTGAGCTCACGGTATGTAAAGTCTCTGTCCCAGGCTTCTACCGCCTTCTGGGCATGCACAACCTGGGTCTGCATCTCAATGAGTTTGTGAACGCAAGCAGGGACCGGGACGGGCATGGCGAGCAGGTTCCACTCGTCCATTTCCTGGCGGGTCTCGGGGCTGACAAGGTTCAAACGAGTCACCGGCTGATTAACATCCTCGGTAAATCCAGCAAGGGCAGTAAGGAGGGCACGAATGACATGAGTAGCTTGGTTATCTGAGACCTTGCTAGTCCAGTAGGAGAACGAGATCTCAAGATCATCAACGTCAACGACATTGAGAGAAATATCGTACTCTGTGGGGTCCCTGGCTTCAACAGGGGATAATGCAAGGCCGTCATCTCCGTCAGTGCCGTTGGCTCCATCTGTCACAGGGTCGTTACGCTGGAAGGAAATAGTAGAGTTGAACAAAGGCTCAGAGCCCATTTCAAGGGCATGCTGGACCTCTGCCAAGGATACATACTGGTGACCAAGGCCAGTAAGAATGTCCTCACGCATATTCTGGAGCAATTGCAGAACAGTAGTCTTTTCATCATTGAACTCAACGCGGCAGATGAGCATGTTGATGAAGGGACCAAGAATCTGTTGTACGCCATCAATAGGAGCGTCACGGCCAGAGGCCAAGTAACCAAATGAAACGGACTCCTCTCCGGTGTAGGCACGAAGAACAAGGGCCCAAGCTGCTTGTACCAAGTTGGAGATGGTAAATCCATGCTCGGAGCAGAGTTGCTTAAGGGCTGCAACATTGGGAACAATGAGCTCCCTGACTCTAAGCTCTGACGGGCCACGGTGCATGACTCCGTCAAGAAGGGGGGGTAATCGAGACGGGGTAATATTTCTGAGGTACTCGCACCAATATTCGAGGATCTTGTTCTGAGATTGCTTCTGGGTGAAAGCGATAAGTTCTCGGTAACTGCGACCAGAACCAGCCGGGAGACGCTGGGCATATGCTTGGCGGAGCTCCTGGATGATGAGGGGAAGACAAGCTCCATCAACCAACGCGTGACTGAGACGGATCATGATGTATAATCTGCTACCGGCCCGGTAGATGACGAATTCGTGAGGGAGTTGACCGTACTCGAAGCTGCTCTCAGGGGCGGCAGAAATCTGGGCTCGGATCCATTCCTCCTCAATCTCCAAGTCAGAATCACTGGCTTCGACCTCGCGGATGATGGCATCAGCCTCCCTCAGAATGACCTGGTCAAAGGATCCAGTTCCTCGCAAGTTGGGAATAAATACAGTGCGCAGCATAGGCTGTCGGTGGATAAGCTGAGTCCAAGCATCCTTCAGCTGGTCCACTTCAACTCCAGGAGTAGTGATCTCCATGGCAATGCGAACATCATAAAGATCGGCCTTGCGAGATTGACTCATCAAGATACCCTGTTGCATCGGTGAGCAGGGGTAGATCTCTTCGATGGCTTGAGGGCCCGATAGACCAATGTGCTCCTCGCAAAGGCCTTCGATCTCGGCGAGATCAGAGTAGGTAATTTCCTTGATGAGCGGCAAATCACTGAGCGAGAATGAAGGTTCAAGCTCGCCAGTTTGCTTCACAAGATCAACCAAGAGCAGCTGGAATCGCCTGAGCCAGTGTGATACACGATCCATAGTATCAATGCTGAAGCTCTTAGGCACTGTCAGGCTGATAGTGGCTCGGCCTTCATTAATAGCGGCAGCAATATCGACCAATGCCATACGAGGAACAGCGGGGTCAATGTCACCTTCAGCATACTTGGTATCTGTAACAGCCTGGAGCAGGACATCAGAGCGCTCCAATGACTGATACTGGCCCTGATAGTTGAAGAGAATTTCCATTTGGGCATGCTTGCTGAAGTTCTTGGCTCCCTGAGAAGTCAGATAACGGCTGGCAAAGTATGGAACACCCTTGTTAGGGATGACTCTGCGAGCATCCTTGGTTCTCTTCAAAGTCTCAATCAAGTCTGACTGAGCACCATTGGCAAGAGCGACGGGTGAAAGGGAGGTAAACCAGGAGACGGTTCGCGACAAATCAATCTGGCCAACTACATCAGCTTCCCGACCGTGACCTTCAGTGAAAATGGTAGGAAGGGGGCGGTCAATGAAAACCTCGCTGAAAGATTGGAAGGCAGCGGCGAGGAACAGATCTTGAGGGTCAGTTTGAAGAGCGTCATTGGCAGGACCCAACAAGGCCTTTGTGACCGCTTCGTCAAGTGTAAAAGTGAGATCACGAGTAGAGCCAAAGGTGTTGTTGAGGCTAGCATCAGAACCCCAGTAATCCATTTGAGGTGCGGGCAGATTATATGGCAGGACATCAGTAAGGGTCCACTTCTCGGCCTGAGAGGCCAAGAGCTCAACCCACTGCTGGAAGGAGAAGGGCTGGACGTCAGCCAATGAATTAGAGCCACCAGACAGAATGGTCTCCAGCTCCTCGAGGAGCACACGCCAAGACACCAAGTCAATGACCAAGTGGTGGGCCACCATGAAAAGAAGCTGGCGGTCAGGGAGCTGAATAAGATCGGCCGCTATGACTGGACCAGCCTGGATATCCAGACTCGTCTGGGTCTGTTGCATGATAGCATCGGCAGCACGCGGAGCGACACGAGGGTGCTCGTTGTAAGCGAGGGAACCGTCGATGTCGTTGGTGATGCGCTGCTTCCACTGTCCGTCGACACGGCGGAAACGAGCTCTCAGCATGGAGTGGCGCTCAAGAAGCTGGCGCAATGCACTGCGAACAGCATCGGAGGATACGGCTCGAGATGAAGGAATCTGCACGAGCCAGCTTTGGTTGAAGTGATTAACGCCTTCGGGATTCATCTCGAAGTGGAACTTCTGGACGGGTGAGAGAGAAAAGTATTCATCCACACGCTCCACAAAGTCAGACTGGTCGACAGCGTAGGAAGAGTCTGCGCCATTTTCTTGGGCCACGGTTGCAAGAGCTGCAACAGTCTTGCAACGGAATACATCCTGCACATTAATCTGAATCCTCTGGGCTCGGCAGTGAGATACGAGTTGCATGGCGGAAATGGAATCGCCTCCGAGACTGAAGAAGGAGCGATCCAACCCAATCTTCTGGCGATCAATATTCAAGACAAGCGCCCAGATGGAGCGTAGAGCACCTTCCAACTCATTCATGTTGTCATCGGAAACAGGCTCCTCCTCATCAAGGGAAAGAATTTCTTGAGCAAGCGATTCATCGGCCTTTTCCAACCAACTGGTAATACGGCGACGGTCCATCTTACCAGAACTGTTGAGGGGCACGGAGGAACCCTCAACGACGGCCCAAACTTGAGGCACCATGTGGCGAGGCAGCTTAGCGGTAAGGTATTCAGTCAGCTCATTCAGTATCTCCTTTGCCTTGACTTGCTCATCTCCAGAAAGAAGCTGAGGACCCTCGCCAGACGCGACGGCAGGGCCAAGTCCCTGGACTGAGATGACACTGATCAGGCGAGATTTGAGCAAGCCTTCCTTCAAGAAAGTAACAAATACGTGCTGAATAGATTCGTTGGCGCCGTCAATGGTGTTCTCGATTTCACCGGCCTCCACACGCTGACCACGGATCTTAATTTGAGTGTCCTTACGCTGGATGAAATCCAAGGAGCCATCCATGTTGAGACGGACCAAATCACCAGTCTTGTACAGTCGGCGAGATGGGCTGTGACGAGGATAGTCCTTCGACCACAACGGGTTCTCGATGAAAGCCTGGCTAGTCTTCTCCGGGTCGTTACGGTAACCTCGAGCGAGAACAGGACCCTCAATCAGCAGCTCACCAGCAGCACCGACTGGCATGAGAATGTCATGATTCCTGGGGTTGACAATCCAAGCAGCACTGGCAATCATATGACCGATCATGGCAGGGCGAACCTCCTTGTTCTGTCGGTTGCTGATGGAAACGACAATGGTGGCTTCTGTAGGTCCGTAACCTTGAATGAAGCGCACCTTTCCACTCCACTTACGGGGTGTAAGATCACCCATGGCATCACCACCACAAATCAAAGTGTTCACCAAAGGAACATCTTCAGGGTTCATCATTCGAGCCACGGCGGGTGTCAAAATAATCCAAGTGATTTTGTTACGGTTAATAAATCCTGGAAGATCTTCGATTCTCTCTGTCTCCGATGGGATGAAGACAGATCCTTGGAACACAAGCGGGGTGATAAATTCAGTGAAACTGGCGTCAAAAGCGTAGGAGGCGAAGTGCATGATGCGAACATCTGAATGGAAACCCATAGCCTGGCCGTGCTCCTTAGTACTAGTGGAAATAGCACGATGGTGAACCACTACGCCCTTAGGCTTGCCCGTACTACCAGAAGTGAAGATCACGTAGGCAGCGTTATCGGGGGTGACAGTTGTGCATGCCTTGGTTGTCTTGTTGGGCAGCGCCAAAACTGACTCTGGAGTAAGGATCCACTGCCTAATTCCAGTTGTAGCAATGAGCTCAGCAATTGCGGGCCTGGCAGACTGCTCAGCAGAGAGGACGGCGACCGGACTGTTGAGATCACTCAAAATCATGGTCTGTCGATCCGTGGGGTGACCAGGATCAAGAGCAACAAAAGCAGCACCAGCCTTCCAGACAGCCATCATAGCAACAACAGTCCAGACTGACTTCTCAAATATCAAGGGAATTATGGATTCAACGACAACGCCAAGCTTAACCAGGTGGTGAGACAAGCGAGTTGAGTAGTCGTCGAGCTCTCCGTAGGTAAGATTACCAGCCGTTGAGTTGAGAGCCAGCTTGTTAGGCACTTCAGAGGCTTGCTTAGAGAGGACCTCATGCATACAAAGATCGACGGTGTCAGCCATGTGGTGGTTCCACTCACGAATGAGACGCTCACTGGCAGAATCAAACAGAGGAATGTTGGAGACCTTCTGGTCGAGAATGGTAGGGAGCGACTTGAGTGTTTCAACCCAAGCCTTGCCAACAACTTCGGCAGCGTCGGGGCAGATGGCGGCCGTCCAGTATGTCAAAGTCATTTCGAGTTTTGTTCTTGTATAGCTGACCTTGGCACCAATGCTGTACTCACTAACGTCATCAATGTGAACAGGGTCAACCATTACATCCGTGGCAGATGTCATTTGTTCAGGCTCAAGTTCACGATAGCAAGAGAGAGCAGTGTTGAATAGAGGCTGAGTGCCCAGCTGAAGGGCACTCTGGATCTTGACCAAGGGGCAGTACTGATGCTCAAGACTGTCGGCAAAAGCACCGCTTGCATCGATGAGAACCTGCTTAAGCGTCATGTCATCCTCCAACGAGAGGCTGCTCACAAGCATGTTGATAAAAACACCAACTCCACTGTCGATTCCATCCACAGGAGCGTCACGGCCGGATGTCATGTACCCAAAGCATACGTACGGGTTGCTAGTATATGCTCGAAGAATCAAGGCCCAAGCAATTTGGGCCAGGCTGGAAATGGTCACGTTGTGTTCCTGGCACAGCTTGTTGAGGGCAGTGATATGGGACTTGCCCAACTCGGCCTTGAAAAGACGCTTGACGTTTGTCACCTCAACGTCGGGCACTGTCAGCTTGGGGAAATGGCAGGGGCTGACATTAGCGAGGTGCTTCTTCCAGAAATCCAACGAGGTTTGGTTGTCCTGCTCGCGGATGTAGCCGATGTAGTCACGGAAAGCATTGTAAGTTGGCTGCTGCTGGACGACATCAATGGAGAGAGTGGCGATACGCTCGTCGCTGTAGGCTCTAGCCAGGTCCTGTTGAATGACGTCGAGAGAGATACCATCAATGATGGCGTGGCTGGCTCGAAGGTGAACCAGCGCCTCGCCAGGGACCCGGGTGGCGGCAATGGTTAGCATGTGAGGAGGCTGGTGATCAGCGACCTTCAAAGGTGGCTGAGATTGCAAAAACAGCTCAACGTCATCACTATCGTCGGACAAGGTCTCCTTTCTGAGGATAATAGAGGGGTCGCGCAGCACAACAGCCAGGAATGCCTCGCCAGCACCGAGGCCATCTACAAAAATGGTTCTCATAGCAGGGTGCTGTCGGACAACGGCTTCCCAGGCCCTTTCAAGGTTGGCAAGGGACACACGGGACCTGTTATCCTGGACCTTCCAAACAATGTCTACCTGGTAAGAAGACATGCTCTTGGCCTGACTAAGAAGAATGCCCTGCTGAACAGGGGAACATGGGTATAGGTCCTCGACAGTATGGCGCGAAACTGGGCCAATCTTGGAAGAGATTGCCTTATGAACCTGTTGCCATGCATCATTATTCTCTACCTTGATCAAGGGGAAATCCGTATCGGAGAGAGGGACAGCCTCGCTGGCGGTAGCACGAATCACAGCACCAAGAGTACTCTCGAGCTGTCGAACCCATTTGCGAATCTTCTTCTGACGTCCAAGATCCCAGCTGTGCGCGACAACAACACTGAAGATGTCGTCATCTTGAATGTTGGCGGTGATGCTAATGCAAGCTGGAATCAAAGAGGCTAGGGTGGCTGCCTTAGCATTGGAGAGACTGTCATCAACTTGCTCTAGCACCTTGCCGTTGAAGTTGTAGTCCTGGTTATCCAGGAAGCTGACCAAGATCTCGGGTGGCTGGTCAGGGAAAACCCGGGGGATGCCAGCGGAAGTAATACCCACACGGGCCTTAGTAACCTGTGCGACGAACTCTGGGGTAGCAGTGACAAGAGCGTCTGTGTCAACGTGGATAGGGAAAGCAGTTTCATAGTAGCCAGTAATGGTGCTCTCAGGACCCTGCTCACTACCAACCATGTAAATGGTAGGCATGTTTCGGTCTGTAAAGCTCTCCGAAAAGGACTGGGTTGCAGCAGCCACGATGAGATCAGCAGGTGTGGTATTGGCACTCTTAGTAATCTGGAGAAGCTTCTCAGTGACATCGGGCTCCAAACGAAGCTCGTAGTTCATCTCGCGAGGGAGATAAACTTCTTCCGTCTCCTCCAGCTCCCAGTACTCCAAATCGGGCTCTAGAATACTTTCGGGGTTCTTGGTTGGATTGGAGGGAGAGGCTGATGCAGCGGCAGAGAGAGTAGAACCGCTGAGAAGGGCATCAAGGTCCTTGATGACTGTCTTCCATGATTGAAGGTCCAGAGTTAGTTGGGAGGCAGCTAGAGCTAGGGTGTTTGAACCGGGGAAGTAATCCACGGCCAACAATGGGCCAGTAGCAAGATCGAGGCGTGACCGGGAGGCAGAGAGCTTAGCGGCAACCGCGCCGGATCCATCATGAACAGTGAGGGCCACGGCCTTGGAAAAGTCAAGTCGAGCATGGCGGAACCACTTGCCATTTTCCTTTCCAAGGACGGTGCGCAAGGTCGGATGGCGTGCGACGAGGTTCTGTACAGCTGTCTTCAGCGCCGTTGATGAGGTAGACTGCTTCACATTGACCTGCACGGTTCGGGAGGTTTGAAGGCGGTCCTCGGGAAGGTCAAGACCTTCACCAAGTGCCAGACTTTCAACAGCATTCAACTCGGAGCGAGGGGAAACTGGCTGGTCTTTGGACGAGACAGGCAGCTCAGTACCCGAAATTCGAGCGGCGAGCTCCTTGATGGTGGTGCCGCGTAGAATGTCGCGGACAGAAATCTCCACACCATTACCGCGGCACTGGGTCACAATGTTCATAGCCAAGATGGAGTCACCGCCAAGGCTAAAGAACGACCGGTCCGTGGGAACCTGCGAGACAGCAACATCGAGCGCCTTGCCCCAAGCCTCGGCAATGACGGTTTCAACGGGTCCCTGGGCTGTCTCCACGGCGGCTTGCGAAGTCGAGACGTGGACGGCTTTGTCAATGATATCTTGACCAAGCTGCTCAATCCAGCGAGCGACACCGCGGCGGTCAACCTTGCAAGAGGTCGTGGAAGGGAGAGACTGAACCGGGAACCAGATCTTAGGAACCATGTAGACCGGGAGTCTCTGGGAGACGTCTTCTCTCAGAGTGTCTAGGACGTCTGCGATCTTCTCAAGATCGAGAAGATTGATGTCACTGTTGGCTGGACCCTTCTCGAGCGGGTACTCTTCGTTGAAGGACAGAGTAGCAATGACACGGCCAGCGCAAGGACCGGTCTTTGGCAGCAAAACAACGCACTGGGCAATGTCGACCTTGCTAGCAATGATCTGCTGCTCGATCTCGCCAAGCTCAGTTCTTTGACCACGTACCTTTACCTGGTTGTCGTTGCGACCAACATAGGTAATGGATCCGTCGGCGTTGTATCGAACCAAGTCTCCGCTACGGTAGGCGCGGAAGGGCGATTGGCCCATGTAGGATGGAAGAGGGTGTTCTAAGAAAGACTTTTTAGTTCGTTCAGGGTCATTGAAATACTTACGAGAAACAATTGGGCCTTCAAGGATGAGCTCTCCAACAGCTCCAATGGGCATGAGCTGTTCATGGTTGGATGGACGAACAATCCAACCGCGGTTACCAACAGTGTTTCCAATTACCATGGGTGAGATGTTGGAGTCTGTGGTATCGCATACGACGGCATAGATACAAGTCTCGGTAGGCCCGTATCCGTTGAAGAGGCGGACATGGGGAGACCAGGTGTCCTTGGTGGCCCAGTTGAGGGCTTCTCCCATGGCAACCACAGTCTTTAGAGTGGGGACATCCTGGGGCCGGATAGTGCTCATGGTAGTGGGCGTCATAGAAGCCCAGTCAGGGCGCAGGTTATCGATGGCTCCACTGAGGTTGCTCAGGCGGTCGTGCTCGGAGGGGACGCAGATGCAACCACCGTAAACGAGGGTGGTGAGGATCTCGCACAAAGCACCATCAAAAGCATAGGAGCAAAACTGGAGAACACGGGAAGAGCTGGTGATGTCGAAGGCAGCGCCGTGTGCCTTTGTGCTGCTGCTGATGGTCCTGTGCTCAACCACAACACCCTTTGGCTGTCCAGTGCTGCCGGACGTATACAAGGTGTACGCAGCATGGCGAGAGTTGACCCTGTTAGAGGACCACGCAGTTGGTGGCTGTGGAAGCTGGTTGACCAGCTTCTGGTCAACGACGATGCGGTGGCGAACACCGTTCAACTTGACATGGTTGGTGGCGTCGGAGTACAGCAGAGCCTTGGCGCCAACGTTGTCTGCAATGAACTGTGCACGCTCAGGTGGGTAGGCAGGGTCGATTGGAACGAACATGCCTCCGGCTTTGAGGACAGCAATCATCGAAATGATGGCCCAGGCAGACTTCTCGAAGCAAAGAGCAACAGCCACTTCGGGGCCAACGCCGAGCTCCGTCAGGTGCTTACCAATCTGGCTAGCGACTCGATCCAATTCAGCATAGGTAAAACGGCCATCATGAGCGTCAATAGCAGGGGCGCTAGGATCCTCTTCAATGCGCTCGTGGATGATTTCGTGCAAGCAGACGTCGAAATCCTCAGGCAGCTTCCTGTTCCACTGCTGAAGCTGGCGGGACATGCGACTGTCAAGCATGTTCACATCGTCCACCGTAGCGGCAGAGGGAATAGCGGCGATGGCAGCAAGGAAAGCTCCAAAGACATTTTCAGCCTGAGATTCGGACAAGGCTGTGTTCCAGTAGGCAAGCTCGGCCTTCATGTTGGCCTCGTCAGACTCGTGGATGCGGACAACAACATCATACTCAGCCACGTCCTGGAGCAGTGACTGACGAAGACGAATGTTCGATACTTCAGTCTCGTCGTCTTGGTCGAGGGCGTAAAAGGTCATGGTGGTATTGAACAGCTCTCGAGCCGGGATGTTGTGTTGGTGCGCAATCTCAGCGAGTGGGAGATGCTGGTGCTGGAGACTTGACAGGAAGCCATGCTGGAGCTTCTTGAGAACCTCTGGGATTGGGGTAGATCCCTGAAGGGAGGCACGGCAAAGCATCAGGTTGATGAAGAATCCCACGGCATCATCCGCCTCATCACCAAGCAGGTGTCGATCAGTAGCCATGAAGGCGAAACAAACTTCGTCTGACAGTGTGTAGGCTCTAAGAGTCAGCGCCCAAGCTGCCTGGATGAGGTTGAACAAGGTGATTCCATTGTTTTGACAGAAAACTCGAAGTTGCTTAACATTTGGAATGGCCCGGCGAGTCATGGATACCTTTGCCAGTTGAGGTGGATGAGCACCATCAAGGAGTTTGGGGAGCATGCATCCGTCAAGGCCATCCATGTATGAGCGCCAGAACTCACGGGCGGCATCCTTGGAAGCCTTCTGGATCTGACCAATGTATTGCTGATGGTGGTGAGGCTCGGGAACGTCGCCCAACGTTCCATTAAGAGCACTCTCAAGGCTACGTCGGAGATTAGGGACAGAAAGACCATCAATGATGGCGTGGCTGATGAGCAGCTGGCACTGCGCGCGTCCATCAGTGGATTTGGAGAAACCCAGA
Organism: Calonectria leucothoes; assembly: GCA_002179835.1. Classification (NCBI taxonomy): domain Eukaryota; kingdom Fungi; phylum Ascomycota; class Sordariomycetes; order Hypocreales; family Nectriaceae; genus Calonectria; species Calonectria leucothoes. Next base: position 28,608 of record NAJI01000308.1, read on the forward strand.
CGGTGCTGGAGCTCTCCACTGTTCCAGTCCGCTGAAGTCATCTCAAGCAAGTCATCACTCTCGATGGGCTCCTCAATCCACGGGACATCAACGACGTCGACATCTGTAGGCTTGAGAACTGCCTGGTCAAACAAAGCACCGTCTCGCACACTGTCGATAAAGACAGTCCGGAGAGAAGCGTGATGCTTGACGACACGGGTCCAGGCAGCCTTCAGGGCATCCTTGGTAATTCTCTTGTTGGGTGGAGAAAACAGGTCCCACACAACAAGAATGTTGTAGGTGCCGGGAGCCTTCACTTGGCTGACAATGATGCCTTCTTGAACGGGCGCACATGGGTAGCAGTCCTGAATCGCGCGAGCACCGCCGGTAACGTTAATCTTCTTAAGAGCACTTTCTAGCTTGTCAAGCTTCTTACCAGCCAAGTCTAGGAGTGCGAATCGATCACCGGAGCCTTCACTAGTTGCCTGGCTGCTTGTCTCCTGGGCACTGCTACTCTCGGCTTCGCCGAGAGATGTGGAGCTCGCCAGCCACTCGCTGGCGTCGATCTCAGGCTTGAGTTGGTTGTCAATGCGCTGCTTGATGCTGTGTTCATTTATGCCGTTGACCCAGGTTACAAGTGCGTTCCGATCCACCTTGCCAGAGCTGGAAATGGGCAGCTCAGTCACAGCAAGCCAGACCGAAGGAACAGCAGGGTTTGGGAGGTGTCGTCGCAACTCATCACAAACAGCGTTAGGCTGGCCAACGTACTTGAGGCGACGCTCAGGTCCAAGGAAACCGAGCTTGCCAGTCTTCTTTTCACCCTCAAAGCTCACAAGGGCCACAAGGCGGTTGGCACATGCACCTCGTTCAGGTGCGACAACAGCAATCTGTCGGACAGAGTCGAGGTGCTTTCGGATGAGCTGCTCCGTTTGGATGAACTTGGTCAGGCGATACCTGGAATCCTTGCGACGAACAAATTGAAGAGTGCCGTCGGCGAGGTTGAAGCGTACAAGGTCACCAGTAAGGAAACAGCGGCGCTCACTAGCGTCCTGAGCACCAAAAACGGGTTCGGGGAGAGAGTCAGGTCGAGGGATAAAAGCATCACTAGACGCATCGTTGTTTCCGAGGTAGGATTGGGCAATTGTAGGTCCTTCAAGCAGAAGCTCGCCGATGGCACCGATAGGTGCAAGGCGAGCAGAGTCCTCGGGGTCCATGAGCCAGGCGGAGCAACCATGAGGCCAACCAAGGTTGGCGGATGCGGCATCATCGGACAATGGGACGGTCATGAAAGGAAAGCCACTGGCCTCAGCTGGTCCATAGGCGTTGATAAGAAGGGAGCGAGAGGCCCACTTTCGGACGTTGGTCTCGGTCATGGCCTCTCCTGAGAGGTTCAGGGACTCAATATCCAAAAGCTCATCCGGCTCAAAGAGATCAGCGGTAGCAGGAGTCAGACAAGCTGTGTTGGGGGACATGCGCTGGCAGGCGGCTCGGATATCAGTCGATCTCTCCTTTTCGGAAGGAGTGCATACACAACCACCCTGGCTGAGGGTGAGGAAGATTTCGGAGATGCTAGTGTGGTGATCGTAAGAGGAAAACTGCAGCATGCGAGTGTCCTCGGAAAGATCAAGACCATCGCAATTGGCCTCAATGGAAGAGGAAAACGCTTCGTGGGTTACGATCATGTGTTTCGGGGCGCCAGTGCTGCCAGAGGTCGACACAATAAAGGCTGGCTGGTGAGGCTGCACTTCGACCTCGGGACGGTTGTCAGAGATGGTGAGGGATTCATCGAGCTTCGAGATTCCTAGGACAGTTCGTGCAAACCCTGTGAGCTTGTTCTGGTACTCCGGGGTCGTCAGAATTATGGAAGCGTTGAGGGTTCGCAGCGAGAGCGCAAGCTGGTCAATGGGAAGTGAAGGGTTCAAGGGCGCAAAGGCGCCGCCAGCCTTGAGCACAGCCAGGTACATGACAGGAACCCAGCCTGACTTGTCCAAACAGGTGGCGACAATCTGGCCAGCGGTAAGACCGTGCCCAATCAGCTTCAGAGCGAGGGCATCAGAGTACTGGTCTAGTTCATTGTAGGTCAAGCGAGTATCCCATGAAATGCTGGCTTCAGCATCAGGAGTGGTCTCAGCTTGGTCGGTAATTAATTCATGAAGGCAAGACAATTCGCTTGAGGGCATACGGCCCGCGAGCATGCGTGCCTTGTCCAAATCCTCGGGACCAACGAGTGAGATGGACTTAAGAGGGTCATGGCTATCTGCAGAAGAAAGCTGCGAAAATGCCCGCGAAAGCTGGGCGGCGAGGTAGGGGAGAACATGCTGACCGACAATGGTGGAATTGACGGCCATCTCAGCGTTTAAGCTGCCACCTTCGCTCGAGCATAGAACGACAAGGGGCGTGCTGCCATTGACAATGCCATCATCATTGCCCAAAATTTCATGCTGCTCAGCGAGAGGGGCGCTAGAGCTGTAGAAAAAGGCGGATCGAAAGGTCGAGCCAGTTTCAGCACTGTCCATTTGCACAATAGGAGAGGATGCCTCCGGGGCGGCCCAGCTGTCAATTTGTCGCTGGATCACGTCAAGGTGGCTGCCAATGGGCTTCTCCAAGTCCAATTCGATGGTCAACGGCTTGGGGGCCTCCTGGTCCTGAGCGGGCTCGGTGGTCTCGTCGGAGACATTTGCACCAAAGACGACAGCATCATCAGCTCCAGCATGGGCCTTGACAACCATGCCCCAAGCCAAAAACAGCTGGGCAGGAGTCAGGGCACTAGCCAGGCCCTGGACAGGAGACTCATCGGACGCAATGTCAAGGGACCAGTGGGTGTCGAGGCGGCCAACAGAGGCGCCGGAAGCAATCGAGGGAAAGTCGGTGGGCGCGGCGCCTTCGGCGCCGGCATTGAGAATAGAGCTGTTGCTAGACATGGTGACGGTCTCTCACCAATTAATGTTGCTTGTAAAGGCTTAGGGGATTAAGAGGGCCGTCTTCAATGTCAGTAGGGCCAGCAATATGAATATCGTCCCTGATGGGAATTATAATGAGTGAATGTGATCAAGAGAATTGATCGACAAGGAGTAGTTTACAGGCGACCTTTGGGTCAGGATTTTGGCGACGGAAACGATATCCGATCTGCGGTCGATAATCAGGGAATCTCGTTATTTAACTCTCGCTCCCGCCATCCCAATTTGCCATGGAAAGAGAGCAGATCACTTAGAGGTCTACGCGAAAGCGAAAGGGCCGGAGCCTCCGAGGGCTGCTTCGTGCGCTGCGAATAATTTGCCCGCACCTACCTACTAAGCCTTTTGGCATACGTTTCGACTTCACGCTGCTCCCTGCGCTCCATTGCGCGCTAATGCTGGGTGACTGGCGGTCAGATCTCGCGGACAAGGGTGCGGCTTAGTGTGCAATGGCTGGAGTGTGGTGGGAACGAAAGCCAGGGCATCCTATCGGACAAGAGAGGTCTGCCGCCGAGGGCCTGGAACTATGCACACTTCAGCCCTGATGCTGACTGGGCTTCCCAACCCAAACACTGACTGGCACCTTCACGCTTCGGGCCTGAGAGGTGCGCTGCCGGCCAAGTTAATCAGCATCCCGGCGGGCGTTTGGGCCACGGGCAGGTCAACGCGGAAGTCTAACCCGAAAGCCCAGGCACGTTTCGTTCCTGACGCAACTCAGAGGCGTGGTATGATGATGGGATGACTTTAATTATGGCCCTGGATTGGGACGTGATTCCCCGCACATTTAATCATTGTTCACCCGGAAGGATGCAAAACACCTGCGAACAGCAGGGCTCGAGTGGATTCGGGAGGTTCGGGAGGCCTAGCAAGGGTGTGCTGACCATGCAGTGCCATTGTATCGTTGAGCCAACGGATGGGGCTTAGTCCGGCGATGGGGCAGGCCTGCCACGGCCAGAAAGTGTGTCATCCCCTGGCAAGTATACGAAAATCCTGGGCGGGGCGGCACGTGGATGACGGGGAAAATGTTGCGCGCGCGATGGCTTCTCTAAAAGTCCGAGTTGCGTCTTCGTGTTCCGTGCGGACGCCACAGCGCTGGCCTCGCTAAATATAAACGGGTCTGACATGGTTAAGCGAGGTCTCGGGTTCAACCAGCAGGCCAGAAAGCATCTAGAATGACACCACACCAACTGCGATCTCATCTTGCATGAAAGGACGCACCAGCACCGGCATGCTGACTTAGCGCAGATTCGTGGGGTACGTACATGGCCAAATGTCACTATAATATAAGCTATGTGCGTACACGAAAAAAGGGTAAGGAAACCCGTAATGGAATAAAAGAACATGACAATTAAATTTCCAGCTGCTTTAAAGTTTGGTCCCCCTGCCCATCAATGCCTCATTCGCCACATGTGTCTGGCAAGCCAATGTGGCTCTAGTTGGTGAAATAGACTTTGGGTCCGCCACATTACCGACCCATAACAGCAGCCTAGCCAGACGCCGCTGGGAGTCCCCGGCTCACGAGCTCGGGCTCCATTCGGGTGAGGACTGGCAGAAGCTCAGTCCATACGCGCTTCTGGTTCTCCACTCCCTCCGGAGAGGTAACGATGTCACCGGGCCTGTAAAATGCGGTCAGTTGGGCGATCTTTTCCAATTGCCAGTCGTGGGGAAACTTACTGTCCCAAGGCGCAGTCCTTCAGATAAGCACCTTGATACTCAAGGCCACGGTCCGCTGCACCCAGAACAAGCACCCGGCTGCCCACCTCTGGGGGACGCGCTAGGACCATTCTCATTCCGCGGTGGATAATGCGAATGATCAATGGCATCTCCCGGGTGAGGTTAGTGTCGCAAAGGCCAGGGTCGACAGCCGTGAAGATGACAGCTCCAGGTTGCACTTTGTCAGCCTCAGCCGCCAGTTCTCTGAAGAGAAACAGCTGCATGAGCTTTGTCACATTGTATCTGTCAGTCATGTCCGATTTGGGATCATTGAGGGCCTCGTAGAGGTCGGACGACTTTGCCTCGTTAAAGTAGGCCTCAGTGTGGCTCTCACTGGACACCAGTACAAGTCTAGGGTGGGTGCCATGCTGGGTAGCCGAATTGCGGAGTGCAGGGAGCACACCGATTGCAAGGACCATCGTTCCAATGATGTTTGTCAGAGTCGTCTTCTCAACTCCGTCAACAAGTTCAAACGACATGGTAGCGACTCCAGCATTAAGCACCACAGCATCCAGCCGCTGGAGGCCGTCGACCTTTGCCACAAACTGTTTAATGGACTCCATCTTGACCAGATTGAGCTCCCATACCTCAATAGCAGTCTTGGAGGATGGAAAAGTTTGGCGAAGACTCGACTTGCACTCCTCGCCCAATTTGGTGTCTCTAACTGCCAAAATGACGCTTCCGGCATTTAGCCGAACAAGGTGTTGTGCCGCTTGAAGACCGAGACCACGGCTGGCACCAGTGACGATGACTGTTTGGCCGGTGAAATCCTGGTCCGGCACGGGGAGTTTGAGAAATTGGGACCGCACCAAATCACGAAAACTCACTCCACCCATTTTTGCGAAATGTGCTGGTACTGGGTTTAGGTGGTGGTCTAGGGTAAGAGCGTCGTGTCAGAGATAGAGAGAAAAAAAAGAAGCCGATTGTGTGGGCAAAACGTTGGAGCGGTGTCGAATCTTCTGTGGATTAGACTAAGGAAGGAATTGATATAAATATTAAGTAAGATTAAGTCAAAGCTTATTTATGCGAGTAAAGAACGACTCTAAATGATGGATGTGAATTTCTAAGGAGATAGCTAGTGCTCTCTTTACGATTCCAACATGGCAAACTTAAATATATTTAATGAACTGACGGATCCGGACGACACTGGTTTCTGAGGCATCAGTCCCCTTTTAATTATGGGTGCTTGGTGGATGAGAGACTCTAGCCAAGAGTGGCTGCGAAGGAGTGTAGCCACACCGAATTCCAGGGGCGAGGCTTTGCGATCTGCCCCACTCGTTTTGCATCTACGGTGTGAAGTTGCAATGCGAACAATGCACGGTCAGCATAGCGACCCGCTAAGCAGCGTGCTAGCATGGATGGCAAATAACATGGGCGAGGCTAGGGGTGTAGGACGATTGAAAGCTTGAACATTCAGCAATGCTTGCGCCCCACCCGGATGAAAGCATCGTGTCATGACAGGGAGGAAAGTGACTTTTTGCAGTCCGATACAGCGAGTCCGAGGCGGGCGTGCCCTGAACCAACAACAATGGAACCCGTTCTACATGGAGAAACAGGGCTGTCTTTTGGGTACTCGCACAGAAAAGGGTCCAGGCTATCCCTGTTGCTACACAAGGCGGCCGCGTGCGACAAGGGTCTGGCTGGGAAAGCCAGGCACATGCGGCAAAGACGCACAATGTTTCTACATACATCACTGATTAGGCAGCTGGTGAGAAGTCCTGAACTGTAGTTTGTCAATGGCACAGCAACCCCCCCCCCCCCCCCCTCTCGATCGTTGCAGCCCCGGCAGACCGATTTCCGCCCATTCTCAATTTCGCTGATTATGTCGAGTTCACGGCCGAAAATGTAGGCGCACAGGTCCTTACAGACATGACAGGTTGGTTGAAGCTGGCACGGACCCCTCGCGTTCCGGGATGGAATAAGATCGGCGGTTAGATTGTGCATGTGGAGAATGTGAATTGTGCAAGTTTGATTCGACTCTGGATAACGGTAAGCCGGCGCATTGAGAGCAATGGTTCATTGCAGAGAATTAATGCTGTTAGGTATTCTAAAACGGGGGGCGAACCGGCCCGCTCCCACCCTCAGCAATTTGTTCCTGTCAGCATTCGAGTGTACAACCAACGTGGCTTACGTTTCCAACGTCAGCTAGGTCGGGTGTGCGGCACCACCTCAACCTTATTTTTATTACCCACTGCTCGCATACCCACCAATGTCTGTGGCTGGGCTGGTCCCCACGGCCAATCACACATGATTGAACAGTTCCTTATGTCAGCGGGCTATTACTAGACATGGTAACCTGAGACGGACCCAGCACTTCAAGCCATAAACCGGAGCAGGAATGAATTTCTGCTCCGAGAGAGGACGAAACCCTCCGAAATGCCAAATTGAATGAATGACTGCATAGATTCAACGTGCACGAACCTGGGAGTGGCGCCGCCCTGTCTCGGCGCTCGCAAACGGCACTCGAAAATTTCCGATGCGGCTTGTGTGTTTTGCCTGCACCGCTCTGTCAATCGTACGGCTCTGAGTCATTCTCGTGCACACCCGGTGGAGCTGAGAGCTGAACTAAGCCTTCATTTTTCTAGAGTATGGGCCTTTCAAGTGTGGTGACAGCTGACTATGTACTGGTATTTGCAAATTTCCAACACAAGAGGAAAATGAAGAAGCAGAAGAAGACGAAGAAACGAAATTGATATGTACATGATGTTCCCTCTCCCATCTCAAAAAATAAATATGCATGAACGAAACATGAATTGCCTACCCAGTGAATGATTATAATAGATATGCCGCCCTCTAGATTGTCCTCTCTGACTTACTCAATACTCAATGGCGTTTATCTCAGTCTAGCGCCATGGCTCAAAAGTCGCTCAACCAACTCATTATTGCCGTTCTCCGCTGCTCTGTACAATGGCGTGTAGCCCTCTGGGTCTACGGAATCAACATTTGCCCCATGCTCCAGGAGCATCACCACTATTGAAGTTTGGCCGTTTCGGGTAGCATAGTGTATGGGGGACATGCCAGCCTTATCAATGGAGTCAATATCGGCCCCATGGAGAATCAGCGTCTTGGCGACGCTGTTATGACCGAGAGCGGCCGCAATATGCAACGGTGTGCCTTGGATGGGTTTGCAGTACTGTTTGAAGAGGTTAGAAATCTGCGAATTGTGCTATCATGGGAAATAAGAGCCGAATCAAGACCAAGGCTACAATAAGAGGTGGAGTGTGGTACTTACTCCGGTCGCTGAGCAAATGTCGCTCGAGGCTGAATCTCGCGAATCATCATGTATAGACCGCATAGCTGCCATTTCCATTGTTGAGTCGAGAGCCCACGATTCCACTGAGCTGGCAGAGCCCAAGGCCCCAAGAGTTATAGGCGAATACAAGGCAGACTCGTGGTCGGAAGTGACAGCCGCCCCTTGCGTCGGTGGTAATGCATGCCCAATGGGCATTCCTGATTCCGACATTGACATGATCGCCGCTGTGCAGTGGCTACTACTACCTACCGGCTCATGTGGCGGTGTGTTCAATGAGCCGTATGAATCGCCCATGACGGCATAAGGCAAGTCCTGCATAAAGAGATGAGCCACAAAATCGCGTGATGGATTGGTCGGGGATGGTATGCACACTTGCTGTAAACGAGGTGGATGGAGGCGCGCTTGTGGAGGGCGATGGAGATGCGACATCTCGCGCAGCAGCGGCAGCAGCGGCCTTCTTTTCTTTGGCGCCTTTGGTGGCATTTCATGTTAGCTCTCTGTAGCATCTCAACATGGCGTGACTGAGAAGGTCGTTTCGCAGGCGACATACGAGATTTTCGCTTCGCAAGACGATTCTGCGTCTTGCGACGCTCAGCTGCATTCACCGTTATAATCATTTAGAAGGAGGTGAGGCTGATAGTGCTCGCATGTGGAGGCGACTGACAGCAAATAACTAATGAGTGTTGTAGTGATCTTGCACGGCTCAGGGTTCCGCAATGGAACGCCGGCCGGCTTGGCTTGATAACTGATCCTTACACAGCACCGCCCAACTCAAAAAATAGTGAGACCCAGCGACAGGCATTGCAAGCCACGGGCGAAACAATCCAGCGATTCAGATTGCTGCCGGTACGGGCTGGGTTTGTCTGGGGAGATGATGTCAGCGATGCCCAAGGAGAGAGGCATGTGCAAGGCACCCTGGCAAAGGCCGGCGGGCCGGACATGGCCAAAGATTCTGCCATTAATAATATTGCCGGGATGGGCGGGCGACTTTTATTAGAGAGCGAGAGCCGCCAATGGAGCCACTCCGGCTTGCGTAACTCTGGCGGAGGGTCAGGCCGAGGCGAGTTGAGTTGGAAAAAAACGCCGATTCCCCATGGGGAAAGGCACCAGTACCTAACCTACACACAAATTTCTATGCACAGATAAGTACCTTATTCTGACTCAGACAGCGAGCGGCATGTCAAGCCGGTTGGATTTCATCATCACTGAACAAGAGATTGACGGAATCCGAAAGGGCAAAGTAAGGTGGGAAAAAAAATTAAAATAATAGAGAAATCAATTTGGCTACCTATACAGTTCCCAGGCTAACTAGAAAAGTAAAATAAAAAACAATAAAAAAAACGAAGCATTTGGGAATCCTTGTTCAATCTCACTATAATCATTTCATACTTACCCTCCATTTTCCATTCACCGCTTCTGTTTCTCGCATGCCCCACATATCTTTTCGTCGCCGTCAAATGAACACTGTCATCTAGGCAGTTGGTCTTCTTGAAAAGCGGAGGTCGCATTTTAGGCCCTTGGGCAGAGCATCCTGGGTACCCCACTGGTCCATGGCCCTACCCGGGACATCGAGCTGCGAGTTAAAGTTGAGGAAGATGGCGGCCAGCACCGTCTTTGTCTCAAGCACCGAGAAGGCCTTGCCGAGACAAAGCCGTGCGCCGTAGCCGAAAGGGATGTAGGACCGCTCGAGCTTTAGCAGGTCGTCGCCAGTGGCTTCGAGCCAGCGACGTGGCTCAAACTCGAGCGGCTCCTGGAATACCTTTGGATCCAATTGAATCGCAATGGTGGACGCCGATGCTACGTACTAATTTGGGTTTGGAAAAATGTTGGCAAGGTGTGCAGAGTACATCTTTGGGGGTTCTTAGGGTAATATGGGGGGTAGCAGATAGCCACAACTTACATTCGCTGGGAGATGAACTTTGCCATACTGGCAGTTCGAGGCCAAGACGCGCTCGGCTCGGCCACTTGAAACGGGGTTGAGTCGGTACGACTCTCGCATGCATGCCTCGAGAACTGGTGCCTTTTCGAGCTCGGTCCAGACGGGAAGACCATCTTGCTCTTTGGGGAGCGCATCGAGCTCCTCCTGTATCTTAGCCTGCCATTCGGGGTTTCGGCTAATGTGGTAGAGCGCATAAGTCAAAGCCACTGTAATAGTGGCCTGAGCAGCTTGCAGGTTATCCACAACCTCGCAAGCGACGTAATCATCAGAGAGGTCACGGCCCTCCTGACGGAGAGACTGGAATAGTTGGATGACAGATCGATCCGAGAGAGTGAGAGGGTCCGCAATAGCACGATCCAGTCGCTGCATAGCCCACGTATCAAGATCGCGCTCCGCAGACAGAAACTTGGGGGACCCCGTGTACAGCGCAATTGATTTCTCCACGACAAAGTGGACAAATGGGAGGTTGTACTTGAGTGAGTTCCAAAGTTCCGAGTTTTTGAGTCGCGACAGAATGTCCTGCACGCCCTCATCGCCAAGGATGGTGTGAGATCCATGCCTCGGGCCAAACACAAGCGACGTGACGTTGTCCCATGCGTAATGGTTGACGAGCGGGAACACGTCGATAATGTTCTGAGTCTTGAGCTTGTCTTGAATCACAGATCGAACGGCCAAGGCTCTTTCGCGAAGAGGGACCTGAAGGTCCTGCCTGTAGATGGAAGTTGGCTGATAGAACGCGGAGGAGAGTCCTCGCTTGCCGCGGTGATCCGTATGCGGCTTCTCGGCAAAGATTGAGCGGGCATTGTGGTACACAAAGTGGTCGAAGTAGCTACTCTTCTCGTTGCGCTTGGAAGAACTGTACAAATCCCTCATGGCCGTCACATCGGAGATGGAGATTTGGCCGGGAGCGATGAGGACAAATGGTCCATACTGCTTATGCCATTCGGCAATGATCTGTGGACGACAACACAGCAACTCAAAGAAGGCGATATAGTGGTGGGAGATGCGGCATGGCCAAGGCCCCGGCAGATGCCAGTCCTTTGCCACCCGGCGGATCAGGAAAACGAGACCGGCCGCGACGGCTACCGGCACGAGGAGCGACAAGGTTGAAGGGGTATAGGAAGCAAGCATTTTGATTTTCTCTTGTGCAAAATGGCGGGCTTTGCGGCTTTCAAAAGAGCAGGAATTATTTTTATGATGTTGCTCTCATTGAACTAGAGTAAAAGCTGGTCGAGAGTGGATGGGGGTAAAGTGATCTCGTCCCCATTTTACTCATATATATAGGCCGCTCGGTCCAGGCGGCGGAAGAAAGTCATCGGATCCCAAACTCGGATCCAGAATTGTTCTCTCCACAGCGCCAGCCAATAATGCAACTGCATAAAGCTTACACAACGTACTACTGCTGACTCTGCATCCAACCCCCCCGTCCCTGATTTCCACTAACGGTAGTGACAGCGGTCGATCCCACCATTCCGTTGGGCCTTTTGCCGAAACTCAAAGATTCACGTGGGCTAACCATGAAACGACGGTTGTGTCCGACGAGTGCTGATTTGCCAATATGGCAGGATTCTCATGCGGGCGCTTCGGGAGTCAGTGGTCTTCAGTCATGGAAAGAATTTTCATTAGGCGAGAAGATTGTTCCCGTTATCCAATCGGGTAATTATACGAGCTTCTCGACTGTGAATAACGTTTGAACCTCGCTTCTCTGGTAGGGTCCAATCCTGTTGGGAGCCAAGTTTCCACACGTAGCTGCCTCTTTGGACTGAGTGAGACCAGGCTATTATTCCTCCCCTCAAGTACCGAGCCATCAGCCAGCGGGAGATTGTGTTTAACGGTATTTTGATTTTTTATTAGGCATGATGAAACGGATGTTGTATGTTTTCTACCTGGCAGACGGCCGGCTCCGCCAACGATCATCATCCAACCTGGCCAACGATGACCACTTTGTGCTACTCGTGTCTACTCCTTCTTGGCCGCGGTCACCTCCGTAAAGTCCCTAGCCGCTGCCTCGTACGTCATAAACTGCACCTGGGGTCCCCATGCCTTGAGCCATTGAAGCATGGCTTCAATAGTTCCGGCAATGTGAGCCATTCCTGAGGTATCAGGGTGAAGCACGAGCGGGAACACAAAATCACTGGGCCCTGAGCCGTCCGCACCATGTGTCCAGAGCCAATTGAAGCGGTCCTTCCACATTTGCTCAATGGTGGGAGCCGAGACAAAGCCGTGTGAGTTGGTCACGTTAGGCAAAAACTGCAGAGGGGTCATGTCCTCCATGTACCAGTTTGCGGGGATCTCAACGACAGACGTTGACCCGGGGTGTGCTGATGGCTGCATCCATGTGTGAGCTGGTTGGGAATAGTCTACGGGGGCAAGCGAGAGGCCTCTGTCTAGGTGGTAGAGCTCGCAATCGTGGCCGCTCAGAGATGAATCATAGAGGAATCCTTTGCGGTCAAGCAACTCTATCGTCTCATGGCGTAAGCGGTACAGAGGTGCTCGAAAGCCAACGGGGCGTTTCCCAGTGAGACCCTGAGACAGAGCGATGCACTTCTCCAAGATGTCATCCTGCTGTTGAAGATCCAGCTCTGTGCAGTCCTCGTGACAGTATCCGTGCAGTGCGATCTCGGCACCTGAATCTACGATGGACTTTGTTTCCTGGGGGAACGTTTCCATCGAGTGGCCCGGGATGAACCATGTCACCTTCTCAGACACGCCAAGGCGTGAGAAAAGGCGGAGAAGGCGGCCTACGCCCACACGGCCTGCGAAGATACCGGTTGAAAAGTCCGAAAGGCAGTTGCGAGGATGCTGGCCAGTGCCCATCCAGGCCGATACGGCATCAAAATCCACAGAGACAAGGACCTTGACTCGACGAGGGACGTCTGGGACTCCACGTGGGATCTCAGCTAGGGCAGCAGAGTTTAGGAGTGCATTGACAATGGCCCGGTAGGCTTGAGCTGCTTCTGGTCCGTCATTGACTGGCGTGATCCGGACGCGGGCACCGTGGATCTCGATTTCTTCGCAATTCGTCAGTTGGGTTGCGAATCAAGCCGGTCCCGGCCCGGGGTTCTTCTTACCTTGGTTCATGGTCGTTCCCGGCTCAGTAGGCGAAGTCGCAGTTACAAAGGCTAAGGGTCCCGAAACAGAGTGATGTAATCCACGGTGGCGATGTTCCAGGTTGTCGGTACCAAGGATCGGCTCTATGGGAGCCTTGTTTAAATACACGTTGACGTGGGTTATCGCGAAAGTATATGCCAAGCACAGAGCACTTCGGTTCGTTGCGAGCCCACGAGCGCACAGCAAGCGCAGCGGAGTTCAATGTGAAAGCTGAGTCCGCAACGCCGGCCTTTCGAGGCTGCCGCTGGTGCCGCCGAAAAGTAAAACACGTGTTGCAGGGCCAAGGCTGAAAGTTTAAATGTCTCGGAGCAGGGTTTATGGCTGCGGCTTTAGCGTCGAGGCCTTGTCTCATTTCGCCCGGCTAAGGTGGGGGAAATCATCAGGGTCGGAGAGCTGGAGGGTGGCCCTACACACCGCCTCATTATTATCACTGTCAGCACGTCAAAGCTTGCCAAGGGAACAAAAATGGAAAAGACGAAGAAGGACAACAAAATCACAGCATGTGGCGGTGCTCATATTCTTCGAGTCCGTCAAGGGAGCCATTGAGCACATACGCACATGACTTGAGGGAATTTATTCGCATATTCCAACGCGCCTAGCGCATGTCATTGACGTCTCGGGCGTGCATTATCTCTGGTCTGGCGTTGGTTGTACTTTCTTTTTCCGTCGTGATCCTTCAAGATCCCAATTGTGGAAGCGCGAGGCAGGCCCGAGTGGGGGCGACAGCGGCAGATAACACAGCCCGTATGCCAGTCAATCGCATCTGTTCAGCCTTCTGCTGGCCAATCCTTCTGTGATGCGAGACACTAATGGTCCCACATCCCCGTCAGACCGCCCGTCAGGTCCATAGGGTGACATTGCATTAGCCTAGCCGAGCGGTCAAATAGAATTCGCTTAGTTGCAACTTAATCCAGCACGTGCGTGCAATGACGAGGTTTGGCCAAGGCCATATCAATCACTTCACGTGCCGGGAAAAGGCGCCATTTCTTGCTCTTGCTTTGTGCACAGAATAAAGTCGTGATCCATAAGCCGCCACCAAAGGAAAAAAGGACGGGAAAAAAAGAAAGGCCGGCATTTTCATCTTACGACAATCTCGCAAAAATGGCTGACATCTTCTCCGTTGACCGCGCAAGGGCCCAGTTCCCCTCCCTGGCCAAAAACCAAGTCTTTGGCGACAACGCTGGTGGCAGCCAAGTCCTCGAGTCCGTAGCCAAAAGGTGGGTACTCCATTCCTTGCGTAATTTTCACCGACTGACAGGGCGGCACAGCATTGCCGACTATCTCATCCATACCAACGTCCAGCTAGGCGCGAGTTACAACACATCTAAGCAGTCGACAGCCATCTTTGATGATGCCTACAAGACGGCTGCTCAATATATCAATGCCCATACCGATGAAGTTGGTTAGTTTGGGGCTTGCCCTGGCCCCGTCGTTAGAGAAAAACTGATTGAATTCTTTCTAACTCCATATACTTCAAACTAGTTCTGGGAGCCTCGACAACGCAGGTGTTCCGTAACCTGGCGGCTGCCTTCGAGTTCAAGGCTGGAGATGAAATCATTCTCTCCGAGGCCGACCATGAGTCCAACATTGACCCTTGGCTGCACTTTGCCGCCATTTCAGGTGTGACTGTCAAGTGGTGGTTGCCTACTGACCCCAAGAACCTCAAGTTGGACCCTGAAACGCTGCGACCCTTGTTGACCAGCAAGACTCGTCTTGTCGCCTGCACCCACGTTAGTAACATCTTGGGTAGCATCCACGATATTCGAGCCATTGCCGATATCGTGCATGAGATTCCCAGCGCTGTACTTTGTGTTGATGGTGTTTCATACGCACCCCACCGACACATTGATGTCCGGGAGTTCGGCGCCGACTTTTATGCCTTCTCATGGTACAAGGTAAGCTCATAAAGAGGGAAACTCGACCAGAAGAGGTTCAAACAGGGACAAGGCTGACTCGGCGAGCAGGTCTACGGCCCCCATGTCTCCATTCTGTACGGATCTCGCGAGGCTCAAAAGTCGCTGAGATCGTTGGGCCACTACTTTAACCCATCGGGAAGTCTCATGGACAAGCTAGAGCTAGCTGGTGCGAGCTACGAACTTATCCAAGCCATAATTCCGCTGGTAAACTATTTTGGACCAAGTCCTAAGGACACTTGGAAGGGTATCTCGCAACATGAAGAGTTGCTCCAGAAGAAGCTCATTGAATACCTCGTGTCACGTCCTGATGTCACTGTCTATGGCGATAAGTCCACAACATCAGCAGCTCGTGTGCCCACTATCAGCTTTACGGTTCCGGGGCGGTCTTCCCAGAGCATTGTTGAAGCCGTTGAGGCAATCTCGAATGTCGGTATCCGATGGGGACACTTCTTCTCCAAAAGAGTGATTGAGAAGCACCTTGGCCTGCAAGATGACGGCGTTGTCCGTGTCAGCTTGGTTCATTACAACACTGGTAAGTGTCCGCCGACCTGCGATAGAGGCAAAGCGCCGAAAACTAACGATAACTGAAACAGAGGCCGAAGTGGATCAAATCATCAAGGCTTTAGATCAGGTCCTCAATTAAAATCAGAACTAATAAATATAAATCAAGTTCAATAGTTGCTTGATGGACTTGGCATGCTGTGTTGTGTCCAGTGGCTCTGCCCTGGAATACTGAGCCACGCCAACAAGGCTGACTGGCGGATTGGGCCGAAATGTGAAATTACCTAGGAACCCGAGACCGAGTTTAGCGAGCGGACAACAGTATCGGCCGACAGTATTGCCTCGCATTCGTGTATAGTTTGGATGAATGTTTGTGCTTCGTCAATGGCATGGATCAAACTTAGATGACATCGCAGGGATGTGAACGTAACTCAATACGAGATGGGCAGGTGTGTGTGTACAGTTAATCGACAGACCTAATCTAAGAGGTCCCGTTAGAAGGAAGGGCCTGTGCGCTGTGGCACGAGCTTAAATGACCATTGGGGTCAGGTGATGCATTTTTGCCCAAGGTTCATGCCTCTGGCACTCTGGCAGTACCCCAGCCCAGGTTGGGTGCCGAGGTTACATAATCGGCCACTATTTTGTAAGTCTGTCTGCCGGGGGGGGGAGCAAACTCTACTATAGGGTACGTAGTGCCCTTTACCTAGCCTGCCTTGATAATAGCATCCATCTTATTCGGAACGTGGGAAGAGGGTATTTTGCTCAATCTTTAGATATTCGGAAATAACTTTTACTTGTTGGCTATCCTTTTCTTTCCCTCCCTTTGGCGGTTGTTTTGTATTTTTATGTGGTCATGTGAATGTCGAGATTTGCATCTTTTCAAGTTGTGGTCATCGTTGCGCCGCAGACGCAGATGCTCACTTGTCTCAACCAGTGGTGGCTTTAGAATAAGAACACAAAATACCCCACGGTTTTGATCGATGATTGACAGATTCAATTGTTCTCCACCCTTTTGTTCATCATTTTACCTCTCAGCCTTACCTTTTCTGATTTCGATCCTTGGTTTCATTCAAATAGATTACCTAAGCGAACCCAAGAACCAATCGTCTAGTGTCACCGGTAGTCAGGAATTGTCCGGATTTTTTGCCAACGGGGGGGGGGGGGGTGAGCATAAACCACACTCCGCCCACAACCCCTTGCTATGTCAGGGGCATTACAGGGATATGTTAGTTCATCTCAGGATCAAAGCACAGCCCCCAAACACATACGCGAGCGACGCCTCAGCGTCCTGACATTACCTCCGCCTCGCATCCCCCGACTACCTGGAACCTTCATATCCATATTAACCCAGTGGCCGGCCAGTCCCCGTCCCGTCTCATCCGGTCTAGGTTACCAGCTCTTCATCCTGCCCATCCTTTCCTTATGCAATGTCATTGTACTAGTGTACCCGTATTTAAAAGCGGCCCGGCCCCTGACATGCCTGGCTGACGTACAGATCAAGCTCCAGTCGTGAGCCGAATATCCTCCAAAAAATCCCATTGATCCACCGTTGTTTCTGCTGTCGCTACCGTTGTTGTTATTGATTCCCAAACGCCGTGCTCTTGCAAAAGACTCGGCACGTCTTTGCAATGTCTGATTCCAAGTGCCTCAATGACCACACATTCGGGCCAGCTGTCGAGGGATGCCGTGGTGACTTTGATTTCACGCTCCGTTTCGAGCAAATCATTTTTACAATCTTGCCTGCTGGAGTTTTTAGCCTTGTTGCGATTCTGCGATTAATATGGCTGGTTCGTCGAGTCCGTATCGTCACAGGCCCGTTGCTACAATGGGGAAAGCTGGTACGTAGAAGCCCCTTCTAATCCCTATACCGCGCGCGCATACTCACCACGCACCAGCTTCTCATCGCGTTACTCGCAGCCCTTCAATTCGCCCTCATCATTGTCACCAAATCATCCAATGATTCATCTTTCGACAAATTTGCCCTTACCGCGACCGCCATGAGCTTTACCTCAACAATCCTAATGCTTCCGCTCTCATACGCCGAACACTCTAGGGCTCCAAGGCCTTCCGGGTTAATCGATGTCTTTCTCCTGCTCCAGGTTCTACTGGACATCGTTCAAACTAGAACAAGTTGGCTAAACGCCGAATCTTCCTCGACCATTCAGTGGGCCCGTCTTTTTACATCTGCCATGGTTATGAAGATGCTCATATTGTTCCTTGAGTCGCTGCGCAAGGACAAATGGCTTAAATGGGACAAAACTGAGCACAGTCCAGAGGAATCCTCTGGTTTCTTTAACTTGGGTGTTTACGCCTGGCTTAATCGACTTTTCATTCGCGGATTCCGAAGTGTCATGACCATTGAAGATCTCTATCCTCTTGACCAAAGAATGCAGAGTAGCGTCCTGGAGAAAAAGCTTGTTGGCCACCTCAAGAAGAACCCCACCAACGGTAGGAAATTCGGCCTTGTATCGGCAACAGTCAAGACTCTTGCAGTCCAGCTCTTGCTGCCCGTTGTGCCCCGAATTTTCAAGATCGGCTTTACTTACAGTCAACCTCTATTCCTCCACGCTCTGCTGGAATGGCTCGTTCACCGGCCCATCAAGGAGAGTGCAGGTTATGGGCTAATTGGTGCCGCTGCCTTTGCATATGGAGGAATCGCCATTTCTGATGGCCTTTACTGGTACTATCACCAGAGGACACTCTACAGTGCTCGTGGTTGTCTAGTGGCTGTGATTTATCAGAAGACTACAAACGCCAAATTATCGGATGCCAGCAACGCCGCCTCCCTGACACTTATGAGTACCGATATTGAACGCATCATTCGGGGATTTCACGGCCTCCACGAGTTTTGGGCTAATTTGATCGAAGTCGGTATTGGCTGCTGGTTGCTGAAGAATGAAGTCGGCACAGCCTTTGTCTCGCCCATCGTTATCATTTTGGGCTGTGTTGTTCTCACAATGTTCTGCGCTATGTATAGTGGAGAAAGTCAAGGTCGCTGGATGAGTCAGATCGAGAAGCGAGTTGGTCTCACATCCAACGTCATCTCGAACATGAAAGGTCTCCGAATCTCTGGAATCACTGAGCCTGTTGGTGAATTTATCCAGAAGATGCGAGTTGAGGAAATTAGCATCGGAAACCGATTCCGATGGCTTATGATCTTTGCAGCTACAACTGCCTTCATTCCTGATGCAATGGGCCCTGTCGTCACATTCGCCTTTACCAATGTCACTCTAACAACCACGAAGATGTATACTGCATTGTCCTACATTGTTCTTTTGACCTCACCATTGGGTCAACTCTTTCAGTATGTCCCCCAGATTGTTGCCGGTTTTACCTGTTTCGGCCGCATTCAAGAGTTTCTCGAGGCCACTCCTCGCCAAGATTTCCGAGACACTACTCCCCAAGATCATAGCTATCATGGCTCTGATGACAGTCTTCATGATGTCCCGCTTGATATGGATGAGAAAGCCCTTTTGGATACGATCAAAATGGACAATCTCAAACCGTCTTTGAAGAATGGGCGATCCGGCCCAAGTATCACTCTATATGACGCTAGCTTTGGTTGGGTCGTGGAAAGAATGACACTTCACAATATCACGGTGAAGGTCCCTTCGTCTAAGATCACTATGGTTGTTGGACCTGTCGCTTCTGGAAAGTCTACACTTTGTAAAGCCTTCCTGGGAGAAATTCCGTTTAAGAACGGACAGATTATCATGCCTGCTGCCAACACACCGATTGGATTTTGTGAACAGTCCCCTTTCTTATCTAATGGATCTATCAAAGAGAATATCATCGGACACTCCAAGTTTAACCAGCAAAGATATGAAGATGTCGTTGACGCTTGTATGCTTAGAACTGATCTAGCAATTCTTTCCGAGGGCGATGACACGAAAATTGGGAGCAACGGTATTATGCTCAGTGGTGGTCAGAAACAGCGAGTATCTCTTGCGCGAGCAATGTACTTGGAATCCGATTTCCTCATCATTGACGATATTTTAAGCGGCTTGGACAATGACACAGCGAGCGAGGTTTTTAAACGGGTGTTTGGCCCCAAGGGTCTCGCTCGCCAACGCCAAGCCACAGTCGTTCTTGTTACCCACTCGGTCCAGTATCTTCCTCTGTCTGACTTCATTATTGCTCTTGGAAAGGATGGCACCCTCGTTGAACATGGTACCTTTGAGAATCTCATGAAGAAAGGCAACTATGTCGCCAATCTCGGTGTCAGTGCGGCGGAAGGCGGGCAAGAAGAAGAAACGACCAGCGAGAAAAAAGGACAAAGCCAAGGTCCCAGGCCCCCTCGCGTGGAATCAGTCGCGAACGACCTCGAAACCCAAGCGCGATTGAATGGCGATACCACGGTATACATGCACTATCTTCGTACCATGAGTATAGCCGCGGCTCTTCTCAGTTTGTTCACAGCTATTTTCTTTGCCGTGTGCCACAACTTCCCCACTCTTTGGATGAGGTACTGGGCAGCTGATTCTTTCAACAAAACCAAAACTTTCTATATCGGAATTTTTGCTTTGGCAAGATCTTTCCAGATTATTGCCCTCTTTATTTGTTGTGTGTGTGTTGTCGTCTGGATGACAACAGAGTCCGGTATCGAACTCCACCACCAGGCCCTTAGCACTGTTATTAGCGCACCCCTTCGCTTTTTCACCACCACAGACACTGGCGTTGTCACCAACCTGTTTTCTCAAGATATGACTTTGATCGACGGTGATCTACCAATGGCTTTGCTAAATGTATTGACACAAGGAACTGACTCAATTGCCATGGCCGCGGTTGTAGCTACTGCATCGCCTTACGTGGCGATCACATACCCCCCCCTTCTTCTCATTTTGTACACTATCCAAAAGTTCTACCTGCGAACTTCCCGACAGCTCCGACTCTTAGATTTGGAGGCTAAGAGTCCCCTGTAGTAAGTCTAATCGCCCTTCCTTTGTGTACGTGTCTAATGCCGAAAAAGTGCCCATTTCATGGATACGATGAAGGGTATCGCTACTCTTCGGGCTTTCAATTGGGTTCACCATGAGATCAGCCTCAATCATGAGCTACTTGATTATTCACAGCGCCCTGCCTATCTCTTGGCTGCCATTCAACATTGGTTGACTTTTATGATGCATATGATCGTCATGGTGCTGGCAATCGTTGTTGTGACTCTTGCAACCCAGTTAAGAGGCAACTCTGGCTTCGCTGGTGCTTCTTTGGTCACCCTAATGACATGGGGAGAGACCATTTCGACTGTCATTCAGCACTACACCTCGGTAGAGACTTCTATTGGTGCCGTCTCTCGAATCCAGACATTTGCCGTAACAGTCAAACCTGAGAAATTAGAAGGCGAGGATATGACACCTCCTCAAGAATGGCCAGAAAACGGTTCTATTGTGCTTAAGAACGTGTCTGGTTCTTATGGGTACGACCCTCTTTCGCATTTATGCCACTTATCGCATGCTAACTGGAATTTTCATAGCATTGTCACAAACAACAGTGATGATACTCTTGCTCCTGAAGCCCCAGTCAAACTTGCTTTGAAAGACTTGACCATGTCCATAAAGCCTGGCCAAAAAGTCGCACTGTGTGGTAGAACTGGCAGGTAAGTTTATTGCTCAAATCTTCTTTTTGATAATCGTGTTTAACAATTCGCAGTGGTAAATCTTCACTCATTCTTCTCCTTCTCCGGCTGCTTGATCCACTGCCGTCATGTTCGGAAAATATGGAAATGGATGGCATCCCTCTGCACCGTATCGACCGTGAGACCCTCCGTCGTCGTCTCATTGCCGTGCCCCAAGATGCTGTCTTCCTTCCTGATGGAAGCAGTGTCAAGGATAATCTGGATCCCTTCAATCTGGCCACAAACGAAGAGTGCGTTGCTGTTTTGGAGGCAGTTCAGCTGACTGAGTTTCTGAACGAGCTTGGATCTACGGATGCCGGGATGAATGCAGATGACTTAAGTGCTGGACAAAAACAACTGTTCAGTCTTGGTAGGGCCATCTTGCGTCGCAGAGTCAAGGACCGACTGTGCGGAAAGCGAACTGGTGGTATCTTGCTGCTTGATGAGGTCAGTTCAAACGTCGATTACGTTACGGATAGAATCATGCAGGAGATCATCAAGGAGGAGTTTTCGGAATACACTATTGTCATGGTGTCTCATAGACTGGACATGGTCATGGACTTCTTTGACTCAGTGGTAGTCATGGATGCCGGAAACGTCGTTGAGACGGGTTCGCCCTCTGATCTAGTGCAGACTGAGGGCACCCGGTTTGGAGAACTCTGGGCCATCCAGAAGCAAGGCCGTGAATGATTTTTTATTCGATGGCTAACACTCCATGTTGATTTCCCCCCTTAATTACTTGTTTTTTTTGTGCATCTTCTTTTGCAGTTTACACGATAGAATAGATCTGGGTACAGGGCGATTTATGCTTGAACTGATGAACAGGAGTCTTAAATTGAATTATGAACTTGACAGGAAATGACTTCCACCGGCTGTTAGACTCAGAATCACGTGATAAAAAGAGGGATCACTTTTGTGCTTTCAATCTGGAACATGCTCAAAGATTACAATCCTCACGCAACACAGACTTAGTACTTAGTGTCTTGGAGGATGGTGTTTGATTTCAGTGAGATCATTGCCTGTTTGAAATCTGTCTGTGAGAAGGGGAGGCATCTACTAGCCCTAATAGAGCGTCTGCAAATAACAGCATTTCAAATCTAAATATGGGCTAAATATAGACGCTGAAAGGATTTCCCTTCTTTTCACCGAAGGATGTGATTTTTCTTTTTCTACAACGCGGATTACGGAGGAGGCGAAGCTATATCGACGTGTTTTACGGTGTTCTAATCGTGGAGATGGATTGGGATGCTGGCAGTCAGCTGAATGTCAGCAATCAGCGGGCTGACTGGGGTTGGGGCAATGGCGGATTTAATACAAGACCAAGTAAGACTATGACGTATGTACGATACGGTGCCATCTGATTCCAAATTCTAATATGGTTTATATCGAATCCTCAATTTATGTCACTTGTGCGGAATGAGTAAGCTAACCGCTGATCGTTATATCTGATACGAATTTCCCAAATCGTACCTAGGTGGGATGACTGCGGCAACGGCCAGCTGTTTCATGTCGTCCCGATCCCGAGGTCTAACCCGAACAGTCCGCTTTCCAGAATTCAGATGACCGACATGAGACGAGATGGTTGAAACTTTGCTTTGAAACTAGCCAGAATAGTATATCTTCCAGAATGCAGATGACTGATATGATGCATCATGGCTGAAACTTTAGCCAGATCCCAGCCGGAATAGTCTGTTTTCCAGAATCCGAAGGATTGACATCACAGATGTGAGGCAATCCTTAGAGTTTCGCTCACTCCGAGCTCTTGGTGAAGGTGGTGTGGGCCGCGCTAGAAGCCGCTCAGTTTCCCGAGGAACTGCAGGAACGCGTCTGTGGGTCAGGCGGGAACCCATCATCACGCGGTTCTTACAGGGTTCTAAGTGACATTACATGCTGACTCTGCAGATGACAGGCCATAAACCTGGCAAAATGATACCCTAGATGGTGCCCTTCAGGCATCATTTGGCTTTAGCAGATGACATTGCATAAACCCTAACTAAGTGGATGCAAGGGGGCTTTAGGGCACTCCCGCCTTATTGCTTCCGGATCGTTTCGAAAATAAGTCTTTTGAATCTCACGCCTTGGTGTGACGATAGACAGTATCTGTTCGACTTCCCAGAGTTCAGACGACATATAATGTCTCAAGATGTCCACAGATTCGTTTGATTTTAGTCAAGGAAATTCATCTTACACTCTTTTGTTTCGTTGCAGTGCAACCTCCCTTTCATAATGCCTTCGCTAGACTATTACGCCGAAACGGACAGGATCGTCCTTAATGGAAAGCTTGACGACCTCGAACGCGTTAGCCACGCCATCTGGGCTAGTGTAGTTCAACTCTACTTCAACTCCAACGGATGGACACTTCACTGCCTTCAGGAGCGTGAAGGACGATGGGACCTCAGCCGCCGACTTGTCGATTTTGCCGAGACCACAACTCTGGGTGACCTCTTCGCCCCCAAAGGTCTTCCAGCTGTGTCCGAGGAGACCCAGACAGAAGACCCCTTCTACATTGCCATTACCCGCTCTGGACTCGCTATTCCCAAAGTTAGCGACGAGGTATGACTCCTGATCACTGTATCGATTATTATCAATTCTGACTGTATTCCCAGACCAAGTACATTCTTGTTCTCACACAGGGCCTGGGCAACTTCATGGCCCACGTCGTCCAACCCACCCCTGGCAACCGCGAAACCGCTCGTGCTCTCCTTAATGCTTTCTCTACTGTTTGGCAGGGCTTTTGCTCTGGCTCCCTCGACGCTGGCCGCCGAGTCAATGAGCTGAACCTCATCAACTGGGCCGATCTCAAGTCATACGAGCGTTACAACAAGCAAACTCTGACCAAGAAAAATGAGGCCTTCCACCAAGTGGTCATGGCACATGCGAAGTCAAGACCCTTTGCCTCTGCTGTCTGCGCTTGGGATGGTAGCCTTACCTACCAGAAGCTTGATGAGTACTCGACCAAGATTGCCAACTTCCTTCGCCTCATGGGTGTGAGGGAAGGTGACTTCATTCCTTCGGTTATGGAAAAGTCTTTCTGGAACACCGTAGTTCTCATCGGTATCCTCAAGGCTGGTGGTGTTTACGTGCCCATGGACCCTAAGATGCCCCCAACTCGCATCAACAGTATCCTGATGCAAATCTCCGCTAAGGCTTACTTCACAAATCTCCCCCCTAAGAGCAGACGCAAGATCAACCCTGCCGTCTACTGCATCAAGAACATGCAGGAGATTGCTATGCAGCCATCCAACCGCAAGTTTGTCCCAGTCAACCGCCCTTCTGGCCTTGCCACATGCTTTTTCACATCAGGAAGTACAGGAACACCTAAGGGAGTGATGCATGACCATGCCGCCATCTGCACTGGTGCAGTGGATCTGCTTGGTCCCATGCACATGGACGAGGAGACCCGATGCTTGCAGTTCGTCTCCCCAAGTTTCGATGTCAGTGTGTCGGAAATTTTTGCTACTCTTTATGCTGGCGGTTGCGTTTGCATTCCATCCGAGGCAGGTCGATTAAATGATCTTAACAAGGAGATTCAGGCTCTGGAAGCCACCCACGCATTCCTCACCCCTTCGGTTGCTAGCCAGCTCAAGCCTGAGAATGCGCCCACTCTCAAGTACCTAATGCTTGGTGGTGAGCCTATGGACCGAGATACCCTTCAGGGGCTTTGTGACAAGGTCAACCTGATCAACACGTGGGGCATGACTGAGTCTAGTCTTTGGGACACTGCCACGCAACCCCTGCACATGGACAGCAACCCCAGCAACATTGGCCCCACTACCGGAGCTCGCATGTGGATTGTACACCCTGACAACCACAACACTCTGCTGCCTTTCGGTGCTGTTGGTGAGGTCATGGTAGAAAGCTACGGCGTTGCTCTCGGTTACATCGGCCAACAGCAGGGCAAGCCTCGATTCGTTGCTCCCCCTCAGTGGAGACAGCAGATGCTTGGCAATCAGGAATATGGTCGTCTCTATCTCACTGGAGACCTTGGCTACTACAATGCTGATGGTTCCGTCTGCTTGCACGGCCGCAAAGACACTCAATCCAAGCTCCGTGGACAAAGAATTGAACTTGGCGAGGTTGAACATCATCTTCGCCAGGCTCTGCCCTCTGTCGATGTTGTCGCTGAAGTCGTCGAGATCGGCCCTGATCGCCGCAAGACCTTGGCCGCTTTTGTTGCCCCCCCTGCTGGGAGAGGTAACAGCGCCTCTAGTCAAGCTGTCGCCCTGGATGAATCCGCAATCAGCTTCGTTCAAAACACTCGTGCCTCTGTGACAGCTGCCCTGTCAAAGGCTGCCCCCATCTACATGGTTCCTGAAATCTTCATCCCCATCAGCCGAATCCCCTTGACCATCTCGGGCAAGACGGACCGAAAGATTTTGAGACAGCTTGCCCCAACAATTTCCGAAGGCAAGATTTCTGCCTTGCAGGGAGTTGATGACAATGACAAGGTCAGCCCAACTAATGAACGGGAGCAGCGACTCCAGTCTGTTTGGGCCTCGGTTCTCGGTGTGGACGCCACAGGCATCGGCATTCACGACCACTTCCTCCGCATTGGTGGTAACTCCATCCTGGCCATGAAAGTCGCTGCAGCCGCTAGCGATCATGGAATGGCCATTACTGTCGCTGATCTCCTTCAGCACCCCACTATCGCTTCATTATCTGTGCGCCTTGCCGCATAAGCTTCTCCAGACATTCACGGTCTCTCACAATCTTTCTTCTCTTTTACTCACTCACGCGCTCACAAATACTCACACGGCAATGTTTTTGTAAATTTTGGGAGGTTTTCTTTGTCAACGGGCTTTTGATGCACACCAGCTGGTTCTGTTGTTGCACCAAAATTGTAATGGTTTCACGCCGAAACAGAACACGTATAGATTCGCCGCATCTAGAATTTCCTACTGGTCACATTCAGTGTACATATTTCTCATCTCATAGCATCTTCTTTGAATAGGCACGATTATTCTGCATTTAATATAGACTTCTTTTTAGGCGAATTCCAATTGCATCGTGCTGCCTAGTCAATTTCCTCGTCCCATTGCTGACCTTCTGTTTACAGCTCTTGCAGGTGGATACCCGGCCATAAGCCTCGCTCCACCCCAGTCCGATTTGTCGTATTACTAAGAGCGGCACTACCAGGATCACTAGCGCGAATTTCAGGAGATGAATCCCCACTTCTGAGACAAAGCTTCTCTCTGTCAGCTGCAATCATCGGGCACCCTCATCCGGGCACTGCGGCATATGGCACCCTTAAGCCTGATTCATTAAGAACGGCCTGCTTTGTCATAAAAGAGAATAGAGTAAGAGGAAGGTGGGATAGAGATGCCTCACAGGTCCCCCATCTTACCCAATCTAAAATCAAACCAGGACCAGTGAATGTTTGAAGCTAGCACAAAAATTGGGGATCGGAACCAATATGCTTCACGGATTGTTAATAAAGGTGCTGTGTTGCTACCTCGGCCAAGATCTCTCCATTGAACACCGCGGCGCGGAAAATGACTGCTCAGGTGTTCAGATACTTTAGAATTTTCATGTGCCTATGGGGATTTTCAAGAGTGAAGCGTACGATACCATGGGCAGGCAATGTCAGGGATCCTGGTTGGCACGCTGCACAATTGTCAAGATATTTATTTAATTCTCTCGTCCTCTGGACCGACCTGTCTGTCGGCAGGAGATCTCCTGAAGCGATGGTCCACTACCTGTTTTTCCCCTTCTCTTTTCCTTCTTCTCTTTTTTACCTTTATAATAGGCCTAATGGGAGACGGAGCTTTTAGATGCAGCCTGTCAGTCATCCATAAGCTTCGTGCAGGGTTAGGGATGGTAGCCCCGCAGGGAGGGAATCTATAGTGCAGATCGGGCGTTTATGTGGGACTAAAATCATACGTACATACACACTAACTTACTAATGGTTGAGTGGGCGGAAACCTTGAGTTCCTCAAGGCGCACCTGGAGATGGATGCTGTCCCGTCTACAACGACTCGCGCCAATGGGGAAGCTAGTGATAGGATGAAAAAGGAGCCAAAAAAAAAAAAAAAAAAAAAAAAGAGAACCTAAAAAAGACTCATTAGGGTTTTGCTTTGTTTTAAACAATGACTACCAATTTTTGTAGTGATCGTTTAACAAAAGCCCTTGAGGGCGAGCATTTACCCATCGTGGGTGTGATTGTAGTAAACCCAGGCCTGGAGCCACTATGCTACCCATGCATGTCTTGTCAGCCACCCGTATTTTGAAACACGTTAGGAATGTCCTTCCGATGAGAATACACATGGATGGAGGCAAAAGAGCGAAAGCGAATCCAGACATTCGTAGCTGTCGGTTGACTAGGTCTTTGGTCAACGAAGGCACGGGCTACAAATGAGGGTCTCGTACGAGGGTCATCATCATAGTCATTGTTCCTTGTTGTTGTTATTCTTGGTTGTTCTCATCTAGCTACCTAATCGGGCGGGGTTTTGGTGTTGACGGCTGCCGCAGGCAGCCTAGTCATGTGACAAGACCTCAGGCCGCAAGGACTACAGCCGTAACGGCTGTAGTGTAATTGCCCGAGTCATATATACTGTTGGTTTCAAAGGGAAA